>OMNO01067743.1:0-11110 GCA_900303215.1 Trachyrincus scabrus | reverse complement strand
CGCACACACACGTCGCCGTTAGGACAAAGTACAATGTGCATGAGGAGTCATGTACAGCGAATGATGTATTCGCTGTATGAAGGTTATGACTTCCCCCGAAATTCTATATCCGGATAGATCCGGATGTCGGCAGAAAACAAGAAAGCTTCGGGGGCCATCAAAAGGATCGTGTAAACAAACAGCCGAGATTGTGGAGAGCTGGATATTTTTCCTATGAGCAGGTGTTGTTCTCGTAACTTAACAGTGCTCCTGCTGAACACACTGCAGGGAGGCCCTACAGTTCAAATAGGCCATGTAAACATTCCACTGGTGGCAAAGACTCACTGATACTTGCCTCACAGTCACGTTATATAAGGTCTTTTTCTATTTTCTTCCCGCCGGCTCAAAAACAAGACACATTTTAGACTATAACATCCCATTAAAGGGGTATTGCTTTGATCCTGCTATGAATATGAGCCGAGGGGAAGAATAAACAAGCAGTACATATTCCTCCATGAAATGCTAAGCCGAGGTGAAATGTTAGTGGCCTGTGAGAGAGCGGTAGAGGCGGGAGAGTGGAGAAACTCAGACTTGGATGGGCTGTCGCTTAATCGGTGTTCTGGCTACAAAACACAGTGAGCTATAAGAAGAAGGAAAACCCTGGAATATATAGCGGAATCTCTATATACTGTATGAGAAGCAGAAGTAGAACGAACACACACACACACACACACACACACACACACACACACACACACACACACTCGAGCAAGAGAGAGAGTGAGGAAATCAAACAACAGCGGCTATTTGAATGCAGGTGAATTACAGTTCGTGTGTGTGTGTGTGTGTGTGTGTGTGTAACCCAGGGGACAGAAGGGCAGCCCTGCTATGTGACACACTTACACTCCTTCATCATGCCAATGTCCACGCAGCGCTTCAGCCGGCAGGCCTGGCAGTGTCGGCGGTTGTCCTTGGTGATGGTGCAATTCCCGCTGAAGGGACAGGTGAAGGAGGCCTTGCGCTTCATGCTGCGTCTGTGTGGGGAAATGGGATGTTATGGCGGCTGAACTAAATCAACATCACTTCCTGTTAATCTTAGAAGAGCTCTTCTAAAAGTTGTGTGTGGCCTCAGAAAACAACTCTGGCGTACGGTGGGAACACTCGTACCCGTCGTACTTAACTCCAATACATGCTTGTGTAATAGTGCATCCATTTCATGAGTAAACATGCAAGTCAAACAGCAGGCTAGGCACAGCCGGCTTTTGGTTTTTGCTTACATCTGTATGAAAAGGGCAATAAAGATTACAACAAATTAGGGCAAGGTGAGGGTACGAGATGTTTACAAATATGCAAAGCTTTCTATACATTTATGACTTTTTATAGACCAAATGATGACTCAAAAAGATAAGTCCTAATCAATCGATTAATCAACAATGAAGACAAAGGTTAGTTGCAGCCCTAGCGTGTGTGTCTATGTATATATACTGTACATACTGTGCGTCAGTGTGTGACAACTAGGGTTGGGCGATAGTTGTTTAAAATTATGACGTGTCCATATCAATACCATCTCAAAATATGTCCCTCGTCAGTGTTTTTGAGACGGTGGTGGATGGACTCTGAACCCTAGAGTCCTATTTATTTTATGATGAAAACTCTAAGCCCATTCAGCAGCAACCTAACTAACTAAATGTGTCCCAAAGAATGTGTTTGAACCAAAAGTATGTTCATGGCATTTTTTGGTTCAGAGGACGTACATGATGGGTATTTATCAAGTAAACGGAAATAAAGGCATAGACCTAATAACTAATTGGACTTGGAATTATTACTGGGGAGACTGTGGCGGTAGAAACTAAGACTGGCCGGCCGCCACAGTCTAATACATTAATGGGAAACCCTGCTCGTTATACGCCGTGGTTTACATTTTTCACACTTATTCGAGTTTCTCTAACTGCCACTGATCTGGGGTCGTGCTTACTGTCCGCTGCGGTCATTTGAGACTAGAGAATTTGATCTGACGTCAGCCAGTCAGTGGGATGTGCTTGAGCACACGGCACGAGCGTATGATAGTGAAGGCGCTAAAATGGCAGCTAACGCTATCACCGCCAGGCCGTGCACGGCTAAAATCTGATTGGAGACATTCAGAGAAGAATGAGATTAAGCTTGGAAAACCCCAGCATGTTCCGTGTGTTGGAGAACAAAGGCGGAATTAATGAATGACCTTTAGCATACATTGAATTTAATTTGTTGACTTCAATTGAATGCCAGATCGGATTCCCAGATTTTTCGTTTCCTCAAAATTATCCCTACGTTTATGGCTTCATGGTCGATACCAGGCTATATAAATATTGATGACAGTGAGGTATAAAAAGCTGGCGGATTTCTTTCTTACTCCACGACCTTAAAAAGCAGGTAAGATGAGCGCGAATGAGTACGGTCAAATTCTGGTTTATTTTTATGGTTCAACCGTAAACCCCAATATTTTGGGGAGAGGTTTTAACGGTTTTAAAAAAATGGATATGGCCCAACACTAGTGACAACACCTTGTGCAGCAGAGCTAATTCGTTAGCCGCTACGCATCACAGGTGTAAGACCGAAACGCAAATATGAAATCGCTGTATGTCTGGATAAACACTTCTACACTACAGCGCAGTCAAAAAGCACAAACATGGATGTGTGCCAAAGAGTCCAAGGGAAATGATGACAGTTCCACCAAGAAGGCATGTAAAGTGTGATCATTTATCCTCGAAAACAAATGCGTTTGCACAAACACGCCCGTGCACACACACACACACTAAGGTGCGAGCAGAGTTTAAGACGGGGGCCAGGTGAGGGAGTAAGGAGATTATTAAACATCCATCTTTCTTTCATTCATCTCCTGTTGAACGTCAACAGGAGATGTGCACACCGCAAACAGTCACAATGGCACCGTGCTCATTAGCAGTGTAAACCATCGTGTGAAGTGGTAATGTGTGAAATATCATACAAACGCAGTACTACTATACAGACGCAGTACTATTATACAGACGCATTAATATTATACAGACGCAGTACTATTATACAGACGCATTACTCTGCTTCGAATGTGTGAAATATGTGTCAGGGTTCCTACACATTTTCCCTTGTAAAATTCCATACTTTTCCAGACTTAAATTTAAAGACCTCTTGAAATGCTACTTTAACTTTTACATCACAGTATGAATACAAGTGCACTGACTGAACAATATAAATAATCAAGGTTAAATAAATGCTTGACATTTATGGTAAATGCATTGCGAAGGATATTCATCATTTTGCTAAGACGCGAAGGCCAAGCCTAAATACCTTCCTTATTGTTGAGGCTTTTCCCCGCCAACTGTCTACATCTGTTCAATAAGAGACAGTTCACATCTAATCAGAACACCGTCCGTTTATGGCTAATCATAGGACTACAGACCTTTCGATCTTGGTCAAGTAATGGATAATCCACGACTAGGTGTGCTGTTATGTTATCGTTGAAATAGAAACATTGTTTTATTATCATTGCACAATAGCAGTAACCAAATAAGATGTAGCCCCCCCCGATCAAAACATTGTGCTCAAAGGATAACTTACCCCGACTCTGTCGTTTTTAAATTGTTCCATAAATGCATAATTTTAACACATTTTGAGATTGATCTAAGGATTAAAATTTTACACATTTGTAGGATGATGACCAGACGATTTAAGTCTTAGATGGGGGGTGTTCCTTTTCAAATGTTATGCTATATAGAATGTATTTATTCGATAATACATTTTAACTCAATGCAAGGGTAACGAATTGCATTCAAATGAAGAGAGTAGCGCATTAAAAAATTATTTTGAAAGAGTTGATAGTTTGTTAGAGACGGTTTCCGGTTTCTTGGGGAGGCCAGCCCCCACCGGCTGCCCCATAATTCTCTCCTGGGAGACCACATATTCACCAGACAAAAGGGATTTTGTTTACATGTAGCTGATTTATTTAGGAAATATCAATTTTGGGAAGTTTTTTTCCCATACGTATCCAGACCAGGAAAGGACCTAAACCAAATTCCATACATTTCCATACCTTCCAGACCGGCGTAGGAACACTGATATGTACCGATGACGGTGATCGTAGTGTAAAAGTTGCCGGCCACTTTCCACTGCCTGTTATGCAACTGTGGGTGACATTTTTAATGTGTGTGTGTGTGTGTGTGTGTGTGTGTGTGTGTGTGTGTGTGTGTGTAAATTGGATCGCCATTTGGGTTGCTATGGTTTGCGTGACCCGTGGTATGCATGCATGCGCCAGACACACACATGTACGCGATTGTTATTACACCGACGCCCGCGTGTTTAGGTACACGCGTCTATCCGTGCGTACTACTGAGTACGACCACGTGCGTGCGCGTGCGGTGGTATAGTTCCGCTGCCGGCCGTGCGCGTGGCGTGTATCGCTGCACACGCGTGTGGCGTACCTGAAGAAGCCCTTGCAGCCCTCGCAGGTCATGGCGTTGAAGTGGAAGCCCGATGCCTTGTCTCCACACACGCCGCAGATGCGTGGCACATTCCTGTCAAACTCCTCAGGGGCCAGAGTGGAGGTGCTCACAGCCGTGGATTCCATCACTAGAGGAAGGAAGCAAGCAAATGAAACGTGAGCGGAAAAATAAACACAAAAAATGGTGGATAACGCTAAAACATTGAACTGCAGGAGTGTGTTTAGTCTCGAATATTGTCGGTTACTGTGTTACTTTTTACAATAAAACCGTAACAGAATTGTCTTTTTTGTTTTTTTACCGAACTAAGAAATTTGAATACATTTATCATATTTATACATATCATATTTTAATAAGTGAAGATAGAAAAAAAAGGTAGGTTTCTGAACCTGTGGTATTGCATACTTTACTACAGACATTTCTAGTAAACGGACCCCTTTAAACTTTAATCCTGATTGCACAACAGAGACGGTTGTGACATTTGTTTGTCAAATTCCTCAAAATTAGGAGAATTATAGGAGTATGAAGCAATGCTCCAATAAAATACCACCAAGCCAGGTAAATATTCAATAAAACCCAGGAAAGAGCCTCATTTCTGGAACACTAGGGCTAAATACCCAACTGTATGATCCCTGCTGAGTTTCAATGCATGCACTCTACATGTTCCAGCGATCTAAGCCATGTTGTAGAAATTATGTTCAAAGGCAGATGAAATGTAGCACTGGCCGGAGGTTCCCGCTCTTCTGAGTGCCTTATTGATTTGACCTGTTCTGACTTGTACCATTATCGTTCGCTTGTCATAAACTCATAACTCATAACTTCCCCCCACGAAGGGTCTACACAGCTCTTGATGGTGCCGTTTACTAGGGTTGGGAGATTTCTCTGATATATCACGGTATATCACGGGTGGTATCAAATGATGACGTGTCCATATCAATACCGTGTCAAAATATGTCTCTCATTATAAACGCTTGTTTCATTTTTCTCACACTTATTCGAATTTCTCTAACTGCCACTGATCTGGGGTCATGCTTCCTGTCCGTTGCTGTCATTTGAAGCTAGAGAATTTGATCGGACGTCAGCCAGTCAGTGGGATGTGCTTGAGCATGAGCCTATGATAGTGAAGGTGCTAAAATGGCAGCTAGCGATATCACCACGAGTGAGCTATTTAACGAAAAATGTGACGCCCCCCATCTGTGAACGACTAAAATCAGATTGCAGACATTCAGAGTAGAATAAGATTATTAGGGTTAGGGTTCGGCAGGGTTAGGTTAGGTAGGGTTATATAAAGGCAGAATTAATGAATGACCTTTAGCATACATTTAATTACATTTGCTGACTTTCAATTTCTTTCTTACTCCACGACCTTGAAAAGTAGGTACTCGAATGATTAAGGTAAAATTATGTCTCAAACTATATCGGCATACGTGGAGAAAAAACATAAAATACATTGCTGTTCTCAAGCTGGCTGACTACGTCGCTCCATCTCCCGGTGAAACCTCTTGTCAAAATCACCCCGTTTGAGGCAACCGATAGCCAGATATAGTGCTGATTTAATAATTCCTTTCAGCTAATAGCCCTAGCCTACTAACACAACGTTATGAATAGCAAGCTTACGAAGGTCATAATTCATCACTAGTCTATTACTCAAACATGCCTAGTAGCCTTATACTGGATTTGTTAGTGGGTTTATTGTGTATTAAACAAAGAATGGGGAGAAAATGTGATTTGCAGACGATTGCTTCCACCCTGTGGCAGAAGAGAGCGTAGCAGCTCATGGCACATTGGAATCAGACTTTATAAGATGCAATCTCGCTTAATTATACGAGTTTGGCGGTTGAATCGTAAACCGCAATGTTTTGGGGAGAGGTTTAAACTGTATTAGAAAATGGATATCGCCCAACCCTGCTGTTTCCCCTCATACAAGGTAATATTGTAGATTTCATCACCACTTTGTATTCACTTCACAAACGCTGTTGTCAAAGCAACACTCAAAAGTGAGAGGCAGTAACCGTAGCAGCTCACCAAACACAACACACCATTTCTCTATTCCCTCCATCAGGTTCTCTGGTCTAGTCGTGGACGATCAAGTCCACGGTGTACACAGAGAGGTGAACTACAATTCTGGTGTTTTCTATCCCGGGGGGGCTAGGAACTGAAGCTACATGTGTCAAGTTGAAAAAAACCCCAGTGTGTTCCATTCCAAAATGCTGGATCTAGGTTACATTTGATTACATTGGGGATCATGTATCTATTTCACTTAAGACGAGCCTTGTGAGGGAGAGAAAAAGTCATGTCACCACAAGGCCATATAAACAAACAACTGTCCTTTTCTACAAAGTCTCTTTCCTTCCTTTGAACAGCCATTGTAGTGAGAGAAGAGAGAGAGAGAGAGAGAAAGAGAACCAATAACAATCAACAAACTCACAAATCACAACAAATTAGGTAAAGACCCAGCTGAATAATTTAAATAGTTTGACAGACTGATCCATCATTCACTTATAATTAAAAAGGCAGCCAGCCTTTTCCAAAGTTACAAAAAATATATTTGAAACCAGATAAATTACAACGCATATTCCCTACAACCCTGCCTAGCCCCATGTTTACTGGTTTTATGAATATGCATTTCTAGTTCTTAAGATTTTTAAGAAGATTCTTTTTAGATTCCGGGAGATTCAATCATGGCATCAGTGTGACTGGTCTCCACTGGTCTCCAACGTCATCATATCTGTGGTCTAAGCACTAAATATAATAACAACAACTTTGTAGTAGATATAGATGTTCCTTAACAGGATCCTTATTAACAAAAAAAAAGATTCAAAATATCGATCAGAACCCCCCCGCATTGTGATTTGGTTTGGTCACATCAATCAGCCCCTCGAAGAAAGCAGCGTGGGCCCATTGATTAGAAGACAGCTCAAGGCAATGCGTCAAAAAACAAACACGCACGCACACGCACACACGATGCGGATACATAACATTTTAATGATGCTCATTAAGAAGTGAACTGTGGCCATTGTTGTCTTAAAGGAAGATAAAAGCGCAAGTGGTTGTGTATGCAAGTGTCGCCCACGGCTAAATGTCAACACGGCGGTGACCAGCTATAGCCTATTGTGCTGTGGACCGAGGAGGGGTGTGTCTCTGGCTGTTGAAAAATGTCTCAACGTGCATATCTTGTGACTTTCAGCCACATTTCACACAGAGCAAAGCTCACCTTTCTTCACCCCACCCAACCGCTCACATTGTTGCTCACCTTTCTAGGAGGGCAGAGGTAAAGTAAACAGACTCGAGTCAAGGGTCACGAGTGACAACACACAACGCCTCTTGGCAAGGCCGAGATTCGATGACTTAACGACCGGAGAATACTAGGGAATAAATTGGCCACAGCTCAATCATCAATGAGTTACACGGAGCGTAGAAAGAAAAGCATATTATCCAAGAGCCACGGCTGTATAACAATGTCAAGATAAAAAGGCTAATCTATTCACACATTAAGATAAGGCCAACTATTTACTGAGAGATAACACTTTCCATCCATTTCCAGGTAATATAACATGAATGGTTACAGGGTTCAGCTTAAGTGATCAATCAGACAAACCCTCGACTTGAAATGCCCAAAATAAACCAACAGACGTGTTTGTGATGTATTTGGAGATTTCACGAAAGCCCTGACATGCGTGGGCTATTTTCCAAAACAGGACATTCGCAATGCAAACAGGATGATCGCATGGAATTTTTTTCCCCTTCGTTTGCGCTTTCACTAGTTTCCTGTTTCCACCACCAGGTTGCAGCTTCTTAGAGCTGCAGGATTCTTCTCTCTTTTTAAAAAAATTAAAACAGCAACATTTCAAAATGTAATGGGAAAGTAATGTCCACGAGAAACAACAAACACTCCTCAGTGGATCTGAAATACAGTATTGTCAGGAGGAGGTCTTCTGGACTCCTGCGGAGATGAACGGATGTGTGGCTGCAGACAACGCACGCTGCACAGTACAGCAATATTTCACTATTCATAATACAATTGACGGACACACTTAACTAGAAAGCATTGCCAGGCGTGTTAGCCTTCGCTAACAGCACACCCCATAATACTAAATTATCAACTGATTATTAAAAAAACAAAAGGTTAATCCTGGGAGAATCCATGCGGCCCCTGACAGACCATTACACTAAATGCATAATACCATACAAAGGAGGCTCTAAATAATGCATCGAGTTATTAGACTCATTCCAGTCCACGGAGCGCAACGCCATGCAAGCGTTTTGGATACACAGGTATTGTGTACGGGTTTCTACCGGCATCAATCAAACGGCTATTGCATTCATTACACACACACACACACACAAATACATTAAAAAACACACACACGCACGCACGCGCACACACACACACACACACTAAAAACGATTCACTATTCACAAAGCCACTTCTGGATGCACTAAATTAAAATGTCAGCCTTGAAGATAAGACTAAAAAAAACAACATCCAAGGGAACAGCAACGGCAATGCTGTTAGTGATTAGTTTACAGCGTTGCTGCACCATAATGGTTAACCAATGTGGCTCTGGGCTTCGTCCAACTGGCTCTAAAGTAGCGTCGCAATGAATCATCATAACATTCCATCATCATAACATTCCATCATCAGGAAGACTTCTACCTGGACTCTCACTGGAGGTCTCACCAGAAGCTAGTCTAAACGTAATGCGACATTTAACGAGAGCAAGGCTTATGTTGGTTTGTTTAGGTTTGCATGCATGTAAATTAAGAAACTTTGTCATTTGCAAGCGTTAAAATGCTATTTGTAATTGTAACTAATGTAATGTAATAATTAGGTTTCCTGCTCACTGTTTAGAGCAGCTAGTAGTTTTTACTGCTACTTCATTTTCTTGTTTTAACAAGATCATTTTCACACCATATATCTGCCAAACGTACCATAAGCAATGAAAATAACGATTGTTTTTGTTATATTTCTGTAGTAGGTTAACGTTCAACATTAAGTGGCTTGGAATTTAGGCTGGAGGGAAATCATAGCATAAAGGATTAATTATAATGTTTTATTCAAAATACATAAAATCAGCCGTTTATCATTTCTCACAAGTGAATGTAGGCGTAATGGAGCTGTTTTCAGATAGCTTAAACGACATGATAGGTACCGTGAAAGTGCTATAAAACTAAATTGTTCCACAATATCATCAAAAAATGGTTCTCGTTATATCCCTACGTGAAAAGGGAAAACAATAAATGGCAAAGCATCTCACTATGACGGGTACTAAGTTTATCTTTACGTATCCAGTGAGGGATTCATGAGTTTAACGCTCTGTCTGTCCTTTCTTGCCAGGTCGCGCTGTGCAATGCTTTCAGAAAACTGTTACCGTTTAAAAATGTGTAGTTTTTAGAAAAGTCTTTAATTCTGGAACAGAATGTGGAAGTTCCGGGCTCGTTGCTTGGAAGCGCAGATGATGTCACGCATGGATGGGTCCCGCCAACCGATGCAATCGCATCGTAAACATTGAAATCGGGGACTGATGCGCATCGATGAATCGTTGCAACCCTAGTAATACTGTAAGTAAACACACACACACGCACACACACACACCAAACCGACTACCTGAGGAGGTTTTAGTGCAGTTTTTTAATTCTGTAAATTGAAATGCGAACATTTGAGGTCGAGGAAGAGGCAACCAGGAGAACACTTGTGTGAAGCACGAGGCTGTTAAGGTAAGTGATGTGTGTAATGACTTTGCTCTTGGATGTCACACTGACACATATAGGGGCTGGCAGCCTGACAGTGGCCCTCGATCGTGGCTAAATCTAGGCCATGGAAGAAGAAGAAGAAGAAGAAGAAGAAGGGGGAGGGGCAGTATGGCGAGACAACGCAGAACCTGGAGCGAGATTCACCTCGAAAAAGTATCAAACTGTTGATACTAAGTAGGCTCATATAACCTTGACCTCACCCGCATTTTGCTAATTATTTTAGGGGAATTTAAAATTAAAGCTTCAATGAGATATAATGCGATGTAATGTTGTTTTTGTGTGGGGAAAATTGTAAAAGTAAGTAGCTATGATAATGTAATATAATACAATATAATTAATCTATAAAATGCTCACAGTCTGCTCTATACCCTTGTCATATACCGAGCTGGTTTTTACACAAAGAGGAACTTATTTCCTAGAAATAACCTGTCCACTTATCTTACCTCAGACGCACAGCTCCGTCTTTAACATATTTACAATTCACTGGCGTCTATTTGCGTCATTCGTGTGGCACATAGGCTTTTAAACATCATCTGAGATGGCCTTAACATCAGAATCAACTCCATCTGTTTACCCAAGGTGAATAACAGTGTATACTTTAAAACATGCCACGGATTTGTAATGCCCAAAAACCGACATAACAGGATTCAGGAATAACAGACTGCGGTAACGTCATGCGTAAATAATCTTTGCCCCTTCCTGGTAAATACTACAAGCTATGTAGTACTATGCTTTCAAGTCCTAAATATTTCAATAGCACATCGCTATACAGATCACCATACAGATAATTCAGCCTTTCACATCTGCCCTCTGAACATTGGCCCCTCACTTGGTCAAGCAGAAAGGAAGCCCCAGCCCACAGGAGAGGAAGGGAGAAGAGAGACAGGAAAAGAGAGCTATGGGGGGGG
>OMNO01067742.1:12500-30746 GCA_900303215.1 Trachyrincus scabrus | reverse complement strand
GCCCTTGGAAAGAAGACCCCTTTCAAGCATGCACACATGCACACATGCACACACGTGCGCACACACACACACACACACACACACACACGCGTGTTCACGTACACACACACGCACAAAAATGACTCTAATTTTAGAAGCTGGTGATAAACCCTGCTACCCGGTGGGACAGGATGATATCAAAGGGAATGCTTACTGGCTCTGTTGCCATGGTGAGCATAATTCCACTTGGATGTCTCGTAATTGGACGGCAATGGAAGTCAAAAAAAGAAGAAGAAAAGGGCGGTGGTGGAGGTGGAGGGGGAGTCGTATGTATCAAAGTCATCAACTCTAATAGCAATCAAAGGTCTCCCTCTTACGAGCGAGGGGGTTCTCTCGGGGCAGGGCTGTGCCAAAAGGTGAGAGGTGAGTCATAGATCAATGGGGAGCCATTCTGTTAGATGATGGCATGAAGAAGAGGCGGGAAAAGGGAAGAGCCCAAGCGCTGAGGCGTTAATAATAAAGACGAACAATAGAAAGCAATATTTCCCCCCATTTTAGTTTTGTTTTTGTTTTGTCTTTTGATGGAAAACATTGACGGATTGTAATTACACAATCTTCCATCTTACATTACATTAGTCAGTCAATTCATGGGTTTTAGTTTCAGTGGCAATTCTACCTGCCAACAACAAGTTGGTCTTTAACATAAATTATTGAAGCAGCCCCAGTAATATATATATATATATATAATATAAACCCCCCCTCCCACTGTCAGTGATTGATTCAAGGTGCAGGGGGAATTCCTTACTTAAAGGTGCTGTAGGTGAGATTTGAGAGTTGTAAAGAGAGCGAAGAGAGCATAAGAGAGCAAGATATTTACAATAAATAACCCAAAAAAAGCGCCACCTCCATCCCTGTTGGAGCGCCTGGGATCAGGGTTGGGTGGAGCTATGACAACGCTGTGTGCGTGAATGCGATTTTCCGAACCAAGAGATGTCCTGGTTGGTCAGAAACTAGCCAGGAGCGGTCTAAAATCAAAATGGTCTCATGACAGAGGGGCAAGCGCAGTCAACTCGAAAAACTGATATTCTCGCAGAGCATTTAACTCGCTAATCGCTGACGGATGGCTGTGGCATTTCTAACAAATTGCACTCAAGTTGTAGCTCTTAAATCTTACCTACTGCACCTTTAAGGCAAAATGCTAGGAATGTATTTTCTGAAGAGAGGGTAGAATAATACAGCACATTGATTTAGCACTGATGAGCCGGTATAGCACTCTGACACACACACCCACCAGCATGGAAGACAGATCGGCTACTGTTGGACAGAAGAGATAGATCCTGGAGCCAAAAATATTCCCTGTGAAGATGTAGGGCTTTCCTTGGTCTCTAGCTCACACGAAAAGGCTTGTCGACACTATTTGTCTCTGTCAAAGTTTTTCAAATTAAAAGAAAGATTAATAATTGATTCATTCATTAGCCGAACATGACATCCACACGAGTTAATAAGAAATCTCTAAAAATGGCCTTAAGAAAGAAAGACATCCCCCCTGCGATTAATCATCGATTCCATGTCAGAATTGACGTTCTCTTATGAAATTCACTCTTCATGACTAAATAACGATTGACTATGGTGATGGTAATACAGCATATATTGTTAGGCCTAATCGAATCTTTCCACCCACCCGCCTTTCCCATGTTTTAAAATCTCAAAATGGTGCCTAAAACCTAAAAACAAAAAGTCAGCATTTGAATATTTGACTTCCACTTCAGCATGCTGTAGCCTTGATACATCCACTCCAACTAGAGAAACTCTGCACAGCAATTTCTGTCACACAATAACCCTCCCATGTATTTTCCAGGAAGGCAGCCATAGAGAAGCAGCTTTTTCAATCAAAAGACACTTGATACTGTATGGCGAGTTGTTATCCAGATTTAATTTCCTATTTGCCAAAAGATTTGGTTGACTCGTTTTCATTTTCAGGTCGTCTTTATTCAGGATGGATATTTTGTGCCATCTTGCCACCCCGGCATTCATTCGTCTCAAAGTCATAATGTGTTTTTCTACTGGAGATCTCAATGCGACAAAGGCACCAGATTGATAGAAAACACAACATGACAACCTCTTCTATCCAATGATGTGAATGGAAGAGCTTCCAGCACTTCCATTCATTCATTGCTGGAACTACCAAGATTGTGTCTTATTCGTCACCTCATTGTCATGTGAAATCATGTCTTGCCCTATTGGCCAGATGTACCTATATAACTGCTACTGTATACCCATTAACATACGGTCTAGACTATATTCATTAACGCCTGTCAGACAGCGCCCCCTGATGGTACAGTTAATTTATATTCACATGTTTAATTTACTTCAAATGAATATAATGAACATCCTTTAAGATATTTAAAATGTATTTAGAATTAACGAAACCATGCCTAACTTATATATATCTAACCTAATACCTATACTTAATCACCTCGAAACAATACCTAAACATGAACTTCATACCTAAACTTAACTGCCCCCAAACCTAGACTTAACCATTTCAAACTTCATACCTAATCTCCTTCATTTCATACCTAAACTTCAGTTTCAAACTTTACTGCCAACTTAACATGAACTAAAATGCTGTCAAAAGGATTTGAACCCATATACAGTCGGAGTGGGGTGGGGTCACTCCCAAAGTAAACGCTGGGGACTACAAATTATGATCAATCTCTCCAAAATATGTATACATTATGAACCGACAGAAGGGTCATCACTCCCCAAGATAAATACAATTATTATACATCATTTATTAGTTTATTTTAAATTATATTATAAATAATTGCAAGACAAATTTTTGGAGCGAAGAAAAAAACACAAACATAATGACATATAAATAAAGCCATTATGTATATGTAATATACATATACATAAAGCTATTATGTATACGTTATATATTATAATATTATCATAGTCAGACACTGGCCAGACACACTGTTGCATTAGTGCCGCCGAATCCGAATGAGTTAGTGATGGCTACCCTCCGACCGTGCGTTTCCCACTGCTGTGCCGTGCAGGGGACATAATTCAGATCAAACCCGGGCTCGGTGCGGTCCAAGTTGAGAGTGGGTGGCAGGATGCCATGGTAACAAGCCATTGCGGTAAAGGCTGCCTCTAGCGCCCCCGCTGCACCCAGAAGGTGCCCAGTGGCGCCCTTGATGGAAGACACGGCCACGTTGCGAGCATGCTCCCCGAAGAGACGCTTCAGCGCCGCGTTCTCCGCCGCGTCGCCTAGAGGCGTGGACGTGGCGTGTGCGTTGACGTAAGTCACATCAGACGGCGACAGGCCGGCGTTCCTGAGGGCTGCGGACATGGCCCTGTGGAGACAGGTTGAAGAAATGTGTAAAACATGTCAGATGGGATACACTTGGACATTTGACTACTTTTTCATTTCACTAGACTTCCTTTTCATTTTATCCAGAGAGTTTGACTGAAATAAGGAATCTTGATGATAAAGCACAAATTATTGACCTGAGCGCTCCATCCCCGTCCTCACTGGGTGAAGTGATGTGGAAGCCCTCCCCCGAGAGCCCGTAGCCGAGGACCTCAGCGTAGATCCTCGCCCCCCTCTTCTCTGCATGGCCAAGCTCCTCCAGCAGGATCACGCTGGCCCCCTCGCCCATCACAAAGCCGTCCCTCTCTGGATGAAACGGCCTGGAGGCCAGCTGGGGGTTGTCGTTCCACTTGGTGGCCAGGGCACGGGCCCGAGCAAAGCCTGCCAATGCCAAAGGACACACACAGGCGTCTGCACCACCGGTAAGCATCGCATCAGCATCACCGTGAGCAATGAATCTGGCTGCATCGCCAATAGCATGGGCCCCTGTACTGCAGGCTGTCGATACTGCATGGTTCGGCCCCTTCAAACGGTGTTTTATACTGATGTGACCTGCAGCCATGTTGACAAGGATGCGAGGCATGAAGAAGGGACTTACTTTGGTGTAGCCCTTAGTTTGCAAGAGAACTGCAGTTCTACTTAATTCCTCTACGTCCACCATGGACATGCCCACGGCCACCCCTGTATTCAGCTGTTCCTCAAGGGTTTGGGGAGACCACCCCGCGTCATCTAGCGCCAGCTGCGCTGCCCCGAGAGCCATTACAATCCCTGGTGACATGGCCTTCCTCTCAGAGCGGGTAGTATACCTGTCCTCGTCAAACTCTGCTGCCCCATTACCTCGAGGCACAAGTGCAGCCACTTTGCAAGGGATGGACTTGTATTCCTCTGGATCAAGAGCAACGATTCCACTCTTACCGTTGATCAAACGCTCCCAGGGAACCGACGTGCCTGTCCCAAGAGGAGAGACCACCCCTACGCCGGTTACCACGACCCTTCTGCGAGGATTTACGGAGCTATGACGTTTCCAGACGTGGCTTGGACATATACGCAACTTCTTGTAAATATGAGTTCTGATATGGTGGGAACTCAGCTGAAGTTTGGCCAAACATGATAATCCGGACATATTTACGCGGTGGATACTTATCTCTCTCGGCGTCAAACGGATGGGGAATCAAACGCAGTTCACAAAAACAGAACTAAATAGTCCCTGTCAATACATCCAAGTATCTGTCACTTTGTCAACATCGTGCATGTATAGCAAGCTAACGTTAGGCAATCTCTGTAAACGCCTGGTTTGTTTTAAGTTACTAGCTATAGTTTCTCGTAGCACACAACGATGACACGATATATAGATTATATATAATGATGATATGTAATGAATAATATTTGTAAAAAAAAGAAAGAAAGAATGAAATAGTTTTTTCTTCCTTTACATTTTGTTCAGGCGTTATTAGGTCCGAACCAGGGCCAGGACCCCTTATGTGGGGAGGAAGTGAAACTACTTTGCAATCACCAAAACCGTAGGCAATTCACAGCTGTTTCGTTATTACATTTAACAAAACCATGTCCGTGTCGCCGGGAGCATTGACACTCTTTGAGAACTCAAACGAGGTGTTCCTGGACGCCGCCAGGTTGCTGCTCGCTTACGCCGACAACATTTTAAGGTAACGTTATTATGCTAAATACAAATAGCGAGCTACTCTGTATGTGCTGTCGCCCGGTTGAATACACGGTAATACATGTTATCTCTACAGGTGTCCAAACGAGGAAAAATACAGATCTATCCGCATAGGCAACTCTACGTTTTCAACCAAACTACTGCCCATAAATGGCGCAGTGGAGTGTCTCTTCGAAATGGGCTTCGAGGAGGTAATCGTAGCTACATTTGGTTGTACCGTAGACATATTCTGTATGGATTTCATATTCGATGCGCGCAGTATATAACCACCATGACTTATGTTGTTATTAGGTATTCACAGAGTAATCTGTGGATCCCTATTGTTTTTCTAGTTATTATTATTATTATTATTATTATTATTATTATTCTGATAAGGAAACGCTTATAGCTCAGCCCCCGATTGGTAAAAAAGTTTTGAAATTTAATAGGTCAGCCCCGCCGCCCTGATGGCCAAACATTTCTGAAACTTGTTATATAACCCTTATTTGACATGCTGACCATTTCTGCCTCTTGGACCCATAATGTCCGTCAGGGTAGATTTTTATGTACAGTGAAAACTTCCAAAATGTTCGAGTTATGCAGAAATGAAATTATTTATATGCCCGAACATTATTATATCAATCACAGCTCTGCTTCACAAGGTGCCAGGGCCATAACAATTAATAGCCACATAGAGGGCATAACCCTTGACACGTGCGCCAAATTTGGTGCAGATAGCTCAAGAAGCTCAAAAATGACGTCACTGGGTCAATTTAAGTATGTGCTCAGCTAAGCGCTAAGCACTACTTTGCCCACAGGGGGCGCACAATCACACATAATTGCCATGAAGTCAAACCATGAGTCGGATCCACTCCAAGTCATGGGGAACATGGTGGCAGCCAATTCGTTGAGTAACGTACCACCACGAATTGCAGGAAAAGTACGGTCGCTGGGGTGGTGGGCGCTGGGCTCGGCGGTGCACTAGGGTGAATACCTTTCGAGGCTGCTAGCAGCTTTAATTCGTATCCTTCTTCTTATGAGAGAGCCAAAGAGCCTTGCGAATAATTATCCTTTTTTTTAGGGTGAAACACACCTGGTTTTCCCAAGGTCCGCATCGGTTGACCAACTGAAACGTATCAGGGAATCCATAGCTGCGGAGAGGGACCAGAGACTTCGTAGACAGCAGCCTGCACAGCTTCCTCAGACGACCACCACCACAGCTTCAACACAAGGGTCCTCTGCTACGCCTAGCCTGCCAAGTACACCAACTCCATCAGAAGCATCACCTTTGGTATATATGTTCTCAACAAGTGGCTTATATAGATTTTGAGAAACACTTTAATGTACGGTAGGAAATGCAGCGAATGTAACATTTTCAGATGATGTATTATGTAATATATTGTATTCATTTGAATAACTTGAAGATACGTGTTTGTTGTTACAGCTGAAATAATGTCTTTCTTACTTTCTCAGGTGGGCAGCATGGGATTCTTTCTCACTCTGCAGTCCAACTACCAACATGTAATGGTGTACGAAGACCTGGAGCTACAGCAGAAGGCCAGGAACCAGCTCCCACATGAAGAGCTCTCATCGGCTGCTGTAGAGAAGTTGGACCGGGCTAAAGCAAGTGATCCAGGTACAACCAACCAAAACCATTTTGGATGTAGAGATGGATGAATAGAAGAATGAATGTTATTCATTCTTCATTCACGTATTCAGGCGGTGTTCCACCCACGTAGTACCCTTAAGATCAATTTTTTATACAAAAATAAATCTGTGATGTGTGGAAGGATTATCACTGCAAACCCAAGTAATAGAATTATGACAATAATATCTAAACAACCTCATACCTGGTTGTAAATATCCCCAGTACTAAAAGTTGATTTTGCAGACTGGCATCTTCTCACAGTGGGAATAACATCCAGGGCATTTATAATTAGTACTGTTCTGTTTTTTATTTTATATTTCTTTAGAATGCAAGCTTGGAAAAGAGGACTTTCTGGTCATGGAGTTGCTAAGTTGGTTCAAAAAGGACTTCTTTTCCTGGGTGAATTGCCTGCCTTGTAGACAATGTGGCGGTGGGACCCAGACATCCGGCTCCCTGAACCCCACCGCTGAAGACACCCGTTGGGGAGCACAACGAGTGGAGAGCCACTATTGTCAAACTTGCAATGTCTCTACTCGGTTTCCCAGGTGAAAAAACACGATGCAGCCCAGAGAGAGACTCTTGTTGTGTAGCATATCATGCAACATGTATGTAAGACGTATGCAAGTGAACAGTTTGGCGTGTTCATCTCCATCGCATAAATATACAGACAAATAGTTTTTTTTATTACGGTCTCAGGTATAACAGCCCAGAAAAGTTGCTTGAAACCAGAAGAGGTCGCTGTGGAGAATGGGCCAACTGTTTCACACTTTGCTGCAGAGCAGTTGGCCTTGAGGCCAGGTATATCTGGGACAGTACAGGTAAGGCTTCTCTTGGCATTACACATTTAGATCTTAAGAAATATATGGTTTGAGATATTAAAGGTGATGTTTGATAACCATCATTGGAAGCCATTCAAATAATCAATAACCGGCGTGTGTGTGCGCGTGTGTGTGCGTGTGTGTGTGCGCGCGCGTGCGTGTGTGTGCGTGTGCGTGCGTGTGCGTGTGCGTGCGTGTGTGTGTGTGTGTGTGTGTTGTGCCAAAAATAATAATGCCATTCTCTTTGCTCCCCAAGACCATGTGTGGACAGAAGTGTACTCGCTGTCGCAGCGTCGCTGGCTGCACTGTGACCCGTGTGAGAACACATGTGACAAACCTCTGATGTACGAGGTGGGCTGGGGGAAGAAACTGTCCTACATCCTGGCTTTCTCCAAGGACGGGGTGAGTGCTGCTTCCCTCTCTGCATTACCGGACGTCAAGCTGGATCTAATGGCCTGGGCTTTTGTTAAAAGTGCGAAAGCATGATATATCTCTGCCTTCTTTTGTTGTTAGATAAACATTCTACAATTATATAAACATAGTGTGCAGTAAATAGTCAAATTCGTATTTTTGATTCATACAGTTGATCTATATATTGTGTATTATATAATCTACATGTCCTGATTGCATCTTTTCATTATCCTGCCGCTGTGGAGTATGATTTAGATTATTGTGTTCCGGGTGAAGCAGTAACTGTAATACCGGATGGGGCTGTTCTGCCATTTCTCTGTGCTTGCAGGTCGTCGATGTGACCTGGAGGTATTCTTGTAAGCACCCGGAGGTGTTGACCAGACGGACCAAGGTTCAAGAGGCCTGGCTGCTACACACTATTAGTGGCCTCAATGTCACGGTACATTTTATTATTATTATTGTTTATTAAAAAACATTTCTTAAGCCTTTCCACCATTTGTATCGTATGTGGGTTACAAAATTTGCTCATGGCATTCTACCGTAGCTACACTACGTTACACTACAAGTACATGGTTGGTTCAATATTTTACCACGTGTGGAAACTATCAAAGCTCAGGAAAACAAGCCTCTCTGTGCATTTATCAAGTTTAAACATTGTCAATTCATGTGTGTTCATCAAACAATGCACATACTTGAATAACAAACGACTTTTCCGGTGGTCAGCTTCTTTGGGAAGACGAACCTTTGTATTCAACCGTCGTGGTTGTTACTAAGCCATTGCTCTTTTGGTACCTACACCAACATGCTTTCTGTAATGATGTGGTGTACTATTCCTATCCAAGGAGGCAACTAAAAAAACAAACCTCTTCCTTACAAAGAAAACCCAGACAAACAACAAAAGATGAATCATCGCTTGTCGTGTCTGTCTGGTTGTTTTGGAATGAAGAGGCAGCAGGGCGCAAGCCCAGAAAGGAAGGAGGTGCTGTTGAACCGGCTGCTGGTTGAGCTGGTGGAATTCATATCGCCGAGGAAACCCAAACCAGGAGACCTCGGGGGCCGCAGCTCTGGGTCGCTGGCTTGGAGGATAGCGAGGGGAGAGGTGGGCGCGGGCGCTCCGGATGCTGTGCCACAGGTACAGTACTCCACCTACTCATCCCTAAAGGGTCCTTCCACCTATTTTCAACATTGTATTGGTCTCCCAAGTTGCCTGACAAACGCCTACAAATGAAAAAACAGCTTGGAAATGCGTCATCGTCGTGTTCCTTTTTAAAAGCGGAACCAGACACTAAAATATATTCTTGTAGAAAGCAAAGAATTTGGGCAATATTTGGGCAATAATCAACAAACTGTGAAATGGCTCACGATGTCCACACAGTCACTGTAATCGGCACTGACTGCACTGGTTTCTTGTTGCTGGGTTCCCAGGTGGCAGGATATGTGTTCACGCCCACAGAGATGGAGAAGAACCGCGGGCTGTTCCATTTGCGGTACTGTGCCAGCAGGGACCAGTACCACCGCGTGTCCAACGCCAACGAGGTCATCCAAGGGTGGGAGTGTGGCGTGTGGAGGAAGGACTGTGTCTTCAGAAAAGTGGAGGACGACTGGCAGATGGTGGGTCTCATTTTGGATCCGTCGTCTGTCTTTCTTTCTATATCAGTGTTTTACAGAAAACATTTGTTTTCTCGAATTTTGAATCCAGAAGTGATGTCTCTCTCTCACTCATACGCACGCACGCACGCACACACACGCATGGATTAATTCCCATCATGCCTTTTTTTGTTGTATTGTGTCAGCTATGAAGCGGGGTGAATAAATTGGGTTCTGGGTACGTACGATTTGCTTGGTCTCAATATGCTCCTCTCCAGGTGTACATCGCTCGGACGGAAGGATCGCCCTCCGGGACGATCAGCTGGAAGTTCGACTGCGCTGCGACGGGAGTGAAGATGAAGGCCGTTTCGGTCACCACCCACGACCAAACGTTCAACTCTGGGACGGTGGCGTGGAGAATGCGCTCGGGCCAGGCCGTTACCGAGTTCCTTGGAGGTACGGTGACACCATAGCACAAGGCGGAACATCTCACAGCCACTATTCCTCTCATATGAGGACTATTCACAACCGATCACTAATCATCATTCAGCTACGGCTGCCGCAATATATAATATTACTGTTACTAGCATGATTCCGTTAGAACTGCAACACTGCAGATTTATTTCTTCTTGCCCTTGATTTAATTTGCCGATGACTTTTTGTTTTGTGTGCCCTTTTGCGGTGTCTGAATATACAGATGGGAGCGCACAGTCATTCCCAGCACTCACCGGTTCTACCGCTCTTGTCATTGAAGCCCAACTCTGTGGTGGGGAAGGCACGTTGTCATGGCAACACGCTCAGCTGTTCAGGCAGAGCTTGACCGAGACGGCGGAACCTTCGTTTGAAATTCTCATACATCTCGACACTTGACGCCGTGAATTTCTCGTCCACGCGTGTGTAGGCCGGTACCAGAGGAACGCCGTGGAATGTTTGACTCCGCAATGCTCCTGACGAATGCGGGGTTAAAAGGGGTCGATTGTATCTTAGCCGTCTTTCCTACAGTTAATGTATAATATTTTGGTTGTGGTGACTCATCTTTGACTTGCTGACACTTGGTTGAATTGATAACTGGTGCATGGCTGAATAATAGTTTTTTTTGTGCCAGCCACAGAACATTCATTCAACTAGGCGAAATGTCTCCAGGGATTGTGTCAGACGTGTGACATGTAAATCAAATGGTAAATATTTAAAATGTTGTATGCTAATATTTTTCTTGTAATTTCATCATTTAACCTGTCTCAGAAATTGTGATTCGTAACATGCTTTCCCCAAACTCGTATTCGTATTCTTGTCCCATTAATGAGTGTGATGATTCTGTTTATTCACTGTTAAATCAGAAAATGCTAACTCTAATTATGTTTTTTGGATTTCAAAAATCTGAGAGTATGCGATCGCTATAATAAAGATATTTTGACCAATTTGATACCGGCTTATTTCAAACAGCAGCAGCAAGGACGTACTGCACTGCAGACTACAGTGTCTGGAACGTAGACTATCATCTGCTGTTGAATTTACCGATGCATCCATGTTGCCCTCTAGTGGTCAGAAATGGAAAGTACCCCAGGGACCAGGGAGTACTACAGACATCTTTCTGATTGGCCAAGATACCGGTGCCTCGAAAAGCGAGCAGTAGATTGGCCAATCTCGCTGTGGGGATTTGCCGTCTGTCTTGCTGATGGCGGCACCGGACGGGGTGTGCAGTTAGCTACCTTTTAATTTTTTTTTTAATGAAAAGTATTTATACCACCAGGGTTCTTAGCATATTTCAACCAGGCGTTGTTCGAATGCACAAATTTTATTGAATAATGAACTAATGTACTATTTAACGTGCGCTTTTGTACAGTATTTATGTTTTAGCAAGTAGCCCTGTTAGCATCTTTGTTGGAAGTTAAGGCCTTAGCGTGCCACCGCTTGTCGATTTTAACAAAAGCCGCGACACCCTCCCCTTCCACTGTGTGCCTGTTCGGATGCCGGCGAATCATTTATCTTTGATGATGATGGCTCGATAAACGTATGGAGTGTGGATTAATATTTGTGGATTAAAACCAACCACCATTTTCACCGTTGATGGACTTTTAAATTCGCTGGAGTTCAGAGACATTTTTAAGATCTGCATTGGGGGAGAATTAGGGACCACAAAGGAAGATGTCCAACGGCGCAGCAGGGAGCGGGGGTCTGACTTGGGTGGTAAGTTAACTGCTTGTCTGCCTCGCATGCCCCCCCTGAATGTACAGAAACACAATCGGGCTTTACCGTGGAGTGTCCTGTAGTATACAGAACCACGCATACACGCGTTAACTACAACTTTAGGAACTAGTTTAATCATTTCCCAAGTGTTTTTTTGTTTTGTTTTGTTCCCTGGATGAATACGTTGTGCAAAGCAACTCATCTCGGCTTTCTTTTATATTCGATTCTCCCTCGACCTGGTTGAAATAGCGAGGTAATCTGGGTTTCAAATCCCCTTCCCCGACCCAGGAAATGTGGCCTCACGCCGGCTTACAACTTTAAACACCTCGGTGTGCCCCCACTGGAGGCTGTAAACAAAGGAACAGCTGGTCCTGGTGTACAGAGGCGGTGTTCTTTAAGGTCAAGCAGGTCTCTTACCCTCACCCTGTTTGTGTTATTGTTGTAACCGAGGAGATCTAATCTGCTTATGATCCGCATTAAGTTTTGTCTTTGAGTCCATAATATTATTTGCCGAGGCCCTTTGAGGTGTAATGTGGCATGCAATTAAAATGTTATAATATGTAATACACGTTTTACTACACTGGCTTCCCCTCTGCTGGACATTTGAAAGACAATGTTTAACGTGAATTGCACACACTAAGCAATGCACTTCACGTCCCATGAAACAATCAACACACCTTGTACACAGTAGCCTTGCACAAATGTCACCATATCTCTGAATAACTCTGGTTATAGGTACATTCAGTTGTGATAATGACCAGAGAGGACATAATGTTGTAAACTCAGTGAGTATGTGTTTTACTCAAAGGTAGCCATTAACAATCCCATTGCTATTTGTTTTTAACTCGACATAATTAATGGCTTTAATGACCCCCACCTCCCCGACCACTAAATCACACACTCTCTCTGACACACACACACACACACACACACACACACAGTTCTGAAACACTGCTCTCTGCTCGTGTTTTGAAAGGGCTTCCTGCTTCTTGTTCTCCTGGCAACCTCTACATCTTTTGATACTAACAGCCCCTGCACGCTGACCTCGTTGGTTGTGAAGGCAACATAGGCTCCATGCATTGCAGATGCCTGGCACCGCTGAGCCCTCCTGGAATGGGGATCCCTCTTATTCTAGGCTGTCTCCTATCAACGTGTGTTTGTTTTCCCAACGGGGCTTTGTTCATTTTGTTCCCTTATCCCGGTGATTGAATCCTATGAATGTGGGGCGCCTGGGTGTGTGACACCCTTTGAGACTTTAATTTGAGGTGCAGGTCTCTAATATCAACACATTTTGGTCCACTGCATAACTGTCTTCCAGTGTGATTTTTCCTTTTTTTTTTTTTTTTTCTTTCAAATTCCTGCAAGCCTCTCGGTCTTCTCGTAACACATCTGCGCCAAATGTGTCTAACAACAGACCCTCTTTGAAAAAAACAATGCCGCCAAAAAGGAGGAGGCCGCGGCGAACGGCGGCAAGAGCGAGACCACGAAGAAGGAGGGCTCCAAGAAGATGACGGTGGAGCGCGTCTACCAGAAGAAGACGCAGCTGGAGCACATCCTGCTCCGCCCGGACACCTACATCGGGTCGGTGGAGCCCGTCACACAGGTGAGCTTCCGGAGAACCCGCCCACTTCGTTTCTCCCATTCACTATTCGTAGTCATTCAGGACAGGGATTCTGAACTGGTGGGTCGCCATTTTGAGTGGGCCGCAGAGCAAATGCCAAACCTTAATCTTTAGAAAGAAGCCCATGAATTGACTAATGTTTCAATTCATTGAGTTCAGAGTTCAGAAACTGCAAGTGCTCAGTGCAATCGAGTCGTATTGAGATTTTAGTTTTGTCTGCGTTTCGTTTACTTCTCCAAAGAGAGAAGAAACAACGACCTCTCCAAGCTAATGTTACCAAAATGTAAAACAATAACACATGTGTAGACCACCTCAGTGCTAGGAGCCCAGATGTAGCAATAGCCAAGTTAAGGTAGCCAGGTTAAGGTTTGCAATTGAATGTAGGCCAAGGCCTAGGACGGAGGATGGCTGTTATCTGTATTTTAATTAAGAAATAGTTTTTTAAATGGTTTTTTTAATGGTTTTAAATAATAAATGCGCTATTTGTGATCAAACAGTCTTGTACATTTATTCTTCTGCTCTGCATATGAAAGCATCTTCAGGTGACGCTGAAAATGAGGAGAAAGAATAGGCCTAGATGGAGGCTGGTGTGATGGTGGTCGTAGCCGGGCCCAGTGTAGTGACTGACAGGTTGAGCAATGCCACTGTGCACAATAGAGTTCACAAGAGTTATTATATGCACATTAGTTATTTTACCTGTAGGCATGCAGCATTACAATGACCAGGTGCAAGCAGTGACTACGCTTGAATGAAAACATTCAAATATATGCATTTAGGAACTGTATGGGTAGTGGGCCGGTCTGTCCCGGGCTGTTTCTCAGTCACAGTCTGACCCTGTTACTATAGTTATACATTACGAAAGATTACACTGCATTTCAATACAGTAAAATGCTAATTGTTTCTCAAACGTAAGCTGTACAAAAACATGTTTATTAAAAGAGGTGATGATAGTGGTATAACTGTGCTGTGTGAATAATATTGTATATAGAGCATTAAAAAAGTAAACGCAAGTGGTATGAATGCATACCTGTAGGCTCTGGTGGTTGGTAAATCATGGTGTTCAGGATTATCTGATTCTCTAGTAGCCAAAAACTGTATTTGCGCTAAAATTCCTGCAAAGAAATGTGCTGCTCGCTGTGTCCCTACCAAAGCTGAAACCAGAGCTATGCCCTTGCACTACGCCGGCCTCTTCATTTGAAGGTGGATGATTACGCAATCACATGTAAGACAGAGAGAACAGAGACATCAAGAAACACGGGGGACATCCCGTGAGGGGTCCTGGAAGCTAAGCAGATACAGCAGTTAAAGATAAGATACAGACGTATTGGGGGGGAAACATACACACATGCTGGATAGTAGTAAATGTATAGCGACAAATGTACACACACACACACACACACACCATCCACTCTTTTGTTAATAGGTTTTGGTTCACACTGTGCACTAGACTAGATTACCTGTGTGATTAAACCCATTGCTAAGAGTGTGCTTCACTGTCTGCCTTGTTGTTAGTGCTGACTTGGCTCCAACTCAGACTGAATCTCATCTTCTTTTATCCAGCAAATGTGGGTGTTTGATGAAGACGTAGGGATGAACCTGAGAGAAATCACATACGTCCCTGGACTTTACAAAATCTTTGATGAAATTCTTGGTGGGTGAGCTTTACTTTTCTTATTCTATTGTTATACCAAAACGATTAGAATTTGGGGTACAGGCGTAGCTGCTTCCATGCACTAACTGTAATAATTGTTTAATAAATCTGGTACATGGGAAATATGCCATGTGATACATTTTCTATTGCTTACTTTATTGTTATTGTGTGTATACCGTATACATGTGTATGTATACATTTGACCGTTTTCTCTCCTAACAGTAAACGCAGCAGACAACAAACAAAGAGACAAGAACATGTCCACCATAAAGATCAACATAGATCCGTAAGTGTACGCCCGTACTTCTGAAGATATGAATGCATCATCGGTATGAAGGGTTCATCTTATTGTTTTTGTTGAAATTCATCAAGCTTGATCAGAACAGAAGTTCCTTTTACCTGCTGCTATTGGAACCGCGCTGTGATTTCCTCCATTTTTAACTAAACTGCACCGGTAGCAGGTTTGATGTGAGAGGAGGAAACCCAGGGACATGCAGAGCTAGAGGGGGTCTAGGGGAGTAGAGGAGAGAGAGAGAGGGGGGGGGAGATAGCCTGGTTGTCTAGAGCTGATGGATCTGGCGGGAGTCTGCGCCTGGAATGCAGGCTGCTCTCATTCCAAATGCAGGCGGTGGCTCTCTCCTCCTCCTCCACCCCTCCTCCCCACCGTCCTCCTCCTTCTCCTCCACCCCTCCCTACCATCCTCATCTGAAGCACTGCTGTGGAAATTATACCCTCCTGTCATCTGTGGTTTTACCAAGGGCTCCATCGTCCTCGATGCTAGTGTGTCTCTCTCCATTGTTAATTGTTGAATCGCTAACTGGTGCCCTTCCCCCCCCCTCTCCCCACTCGATTCCCACAATTCATCTATTTAACATTTTCATATTGTAGGCTAGGCCTATATTTATTTATCTATCTATCTGTCTGTCTGTTTCCCCAATTGATTAATGGGCATCTGATAAGTCAAGTCTACAAGACGACACTCTTAATCAAACAGTTGCTCACTAGAGCCTTTCTGTCTTGGCTGGTTCCTGGCTGTAATACTAAGCGTGGTCTGATGCCAGAAGGAAGTGCAGGCTCACCTTCATACTGAAATACCGCTGCATCTCATTCACCTGCCCTTCCTTCCCCGGTAGCGAATCCAACACCATCTCCGTGTGGAACAACGGCAAAGGCATCCCCGTGGTGGAGCACAAGGACGAGAAGATGTACGTGCCGGCGCTCATCTTCGGCCATCTCCTCACCTCCAGCAACTACGACGACGAACAGAAAAAGGTCACAGGTACGAAGACGTTGAAGGCCCACGCAGGGCCCGGCGGATGGGCTGACGCGGGGGTAGCCGATAGCCTCATGATCTGCGAGCGTTTGACCCGGTGGATGTTGTGCTTCCCCCGCTAGGTGGGCGAAACGGCTACGGCGCCAAACTGTGCAACATCTTCAGCACCAAGTTCACGGTGGAGACGGCCTGCAAGGAGTACAAGCAGAGCTTTAAACAGGTGCTTGGATTGTACGCGGCAACAGCTGCCGTTGGTAGATCTATCGTATATATCGAATCAAATACACGCTGTTTTGCGGGGCTGCTTGTGAAAGATCCATCCGATGTGGTGTCGCGTTTCGCTATCACCAGTCGTGGTCCCTGCTCAGTCTCGGTTACGGTCGCATTTTACGGCTGCTTTGTCACAAGGTGGGCATCGCGCCACTGTTATTTGGCGGTCACATTTCCTTCGCCAGGGGAAATGAGGTGTTGCTGAATCCTTTTGTTAAGCGCAATTGTATTTGGTTGTAGGCGGTGTTAGTATTGTCGGACATTTTTGCATCGCAGACAGAGGCACATATGTTTTATCCCAGCCGGGTAAAACCATGTTGTGTTTTCACGCTGCCAAAGAAGAAGACTTATCTTGCTTAAGTCTTCTTCGTCTTAATGGTTCTCCGGCATACAGACCTGGCAGAACAACATGACCAAGACGGCGGATCCCAAAATCAAACACTTTGACAGCGACGACTTCACCAGCGTGACCTTCCAGCCGGACCTGTCCAAGTTCAACATGGAGAAGCTGGACAAGGACATCGTGGCGCTGCTCACCCGCAGAGCGTATGACATCGCCGGCTCCTGCCGAGGGGTCAAGGTCATGTTCAACGGAAAGAAACTGCCTGTAAGTCGTCCGACCGCCTTATATAGATGGCACTGAATTGTAGGGACGGGAATCGGCAGGGGCCGTACGCTAAGATATTCCAACATTTTTTGAGTGCTGATATTGTAAATAACCATCGCTGCAAATTGACTGTGGGCAAATGCACTATAGTACCCTCTGTAGGACAGTATCCTTAATTAGCTTCCTCTAATATAACATTGAAGTTGATTTTAACATTTTAACACTTTTTAGTATTGTGGAAGCAAAGAATCACAACCCCTGTCCCTCCTCACACCCGCAGGTGACCGGCTTCCGCAGCTACGTGGACCTGTACGTGAAGGACAAGCTAGACGAGACGGGCGTGGCCCTGAAGGTGATCAACGAGTCGGTGAACGAGCGCTGGGAGGTGGGCCTCGCCATGAGCGAGAAGGGCTTCCAGCAGATCAGCTTCGTCAACAGCATCGCCACCACCAAGGTGAGGCTCTGCAGGGCTTTAACGTAGACACGCCACACCACCCCAATTACACCCCAATTCACCTCCAACTGGCAACCCGGGGGGGGCGCAGTCACGGCAACACTACAAAATCCCTGAGCGACTGAGGCATGTACTCCACGTGAAAAGTTTCCAGCATACAGCCTTCGTCATCACCCTGATAAAGGCTGTAACTTTGGCCAAAAGTCAAAATATAGACGCAGCAAAGGAGAAAGACTGCACGACCTTCCTTCTTATTTCTGTATATTATTTTCCCTTGGTCAGCGCCTCGTGTAAATGTCTCTTGGTTGCACGCCCCCTCCCTATTTTCAGATGTCTCTAATTAAAAAAAATAATAAACCAATGGAGGCAGATTTTGCAGATTGTTTGATCCCTCGTGGTTCCCTTGGTTACAGGCATGACGTTATTCGCCATTTGAACACAAACTTGCTTGACAATTCGTTTACTGTGTATGGAGGCGTTGCGAGTAAAGGATTTTCAGTCTGCTGCTATTGCAGATTTTTGGATAATAACAAACAAAACAGAAGTGAAATCAGACAAATAATATAGTTATATATATATATATATATATATAGTCTAGTGGACGCAGACATCGCTCCCATATTTCCATGTTGTTATTAAAATCATAACCAAACAGTAGGTCCCGATCTAAGCACACACCCACAGCCTCGAGCTCAATATCGGGC
>OMNO01067742.1:0-10000 GCA_900303215.1 Trachyrincus scabrus | reverse complement strand
ACTTACTTATGGAAGAGTCTGTCAACGGGCTCTAGGCCAGACCGATCAGCAGAGAGAAACAGAGTGTGACCTCCTGAGATCAGCATGGCCTCACGAGGCTAGGGGGAAACGTCCATTTAAAGCAACCGGACCCTGCGGGTTTCGCGCGGGCGGTGCAATGTGTAGACTGAGTGTGACCGGTGTGTCGGCAGATCATGGAGAACGCTGAGATCAACAACATCATCAAGATCGTGGGGCTGCAGTACAAGAAGAGCTACGAGGACCCAGAGTCACTCAAGTCCCTCCGCTATGGCAAGATCATGATCATGACGGATCAGGTGAGGGATATGGTGGTCACGGCCCAGTATGTTCTGCACATAGCAGGGTACAAAAACTGATTCAGATAAGCAACAGGATCTAAAATGTTTTAAATAACCATAACATATCACAAAGGGATATATCCACTACACACCTACCACAAACATTGTCAAGAAAATGTAAATAAAAATCTAATTTTCCTTTTTAAAAAAAATAAGTTGAGCTGACCCAGCCCTTGCTTTGTGTGTTTGTCCCAGGATCAAGATGGCTCCCACATCAAAGGTCTGCTCATCAACTTCTTCCACCATAACTGGCCGTCCCTCCTCAAGCACACCTTCCTCGAGGAGTTCATCACGCCCATCGTTAAGGTGAGGAGGACACTCGACACGGCGGACAAAGCATCGGCCGATTGCAGACTTCATATTGATTGTATTTGATTATATCGAGGTAACGTTTCTATTGGCCTTTCTAGGTGAGCAAGAACAAGCAGGAGCTGGCCTTCTACAGCATTCCAGAGTTTGACGAGTGGAAGAAAAACACGGAAAACTTAAAAACGTGGCATATAAAGTACTACAAAGGTTTGTTCCTCTTTGATTCTAGTGAGGTTCCCTCCCTCGGGTTTAGACTATGTATCTATTGGCCGGATCCAACCCACCCGAGCCGAGGTCTGCAGAACCGCCGTCCAAACCCAGCTTCGCCGGAAGCAGAGGAGATCAGTCATGATAGCACCAATGTGAAATATAGCTGTGTGTTCTGTCTGTATAGCGTGTACCATCGTAGCACTGGTAGTTGCACTCTTGTGCGTTTTAGCCCTCGCATGGATGGGTGACAACGGTATTGGCCTAAATCTACCATCTCCAACGTGTGTGTGTGTGTGTGTGTGTGGGTGGAAATAACATTATGACTTGTGTTCCAGGTTTGGGTACAAGTACAAGCAAAGAGGCCAAGGAGTACTTTTTAGAGATGGAGCGCCACCGCATCATGTTCAGATACAGCGGCACGGAGGACGACTCGGCCATCACTCTGGTGAGTTCTGTCTCCGTGACGACTGCCGCCTGAATCCTGGACCACCAGCAAGGATTGTTGTACTGTTATTGTGCCTTTTGATTTTGGTCTAGGAGGTAGAATATGTGGCAAAGTTATTTGAAAGTAAAAATAATTTATCATTGAGCTGGATTTAGATTTTGAGCTGGTTTTACTCCATATTCCGTAACAAAAAATGGCACTTCATTAAAATACACACGCCGACATGCAAACACTTACTGACCACTATGGCTACCGTTAATCAAGAGTTAGAAAACAGAAATGTAAGAAAAACAGTAGAAATGCCCCCAATGCACGTCCACACACTGAGTAGTGTGTCTTCTCCTCTTGGCCTCTCGCAGGCCTTCAGCAAGAAGAAGACGGACGACAGGAAGGAGTGGCTGACTAACTTCATGGAGGACCGACGCCAGCGTAGGATGCACGGTCTCCCTGAGGTAAGGAGAGAGAGAGAGAGAGACAGAGAGAGAGAGAGAGATTCATCCATGAACCAAGAACAACCACAAAAGAGATGAACCCGTATAGGAATAGCTGTGTTTTCATGTCTCCGTGCATCATTTTTTGCTTTGGCCGTCATTTTGACAAAGCCTCACTAAAAGGCCAAAGTGATCGCATTGTGTTTGCTGACATCACAGGCAATGTCTGATTTAAAAACCCATGCGCTCATCCCTGCTTCCTCTCACTAGCAATACCTGTACGGAACCCAGACGAGGCACCTCTCCTACAACGACTTCATCAACAAGGAGCTCATCCTCTTCTCCAACTCTGACAATGAGAGGTCCCTGCCGTCCCTGGTGGACGGTACGTGTTGGATGTTGAAAATTACCCCGCCGATTTGCGTCTTTGACCCGCACACACTACCCGATCATGGAAAGACTATCCCCGATAAAAGCAAAAATGAATCGAATGAATCTGGACCATCCTGACTGGGATCATAAAGAAATAGTTCACTCACACACACATACCGCGTTTCTGCCTGACTGGAGCTGCAGATTCTGGAATCTGCCCCACTTCAAATCGTTCCCAAATCTGCCTTGAAAATCGTGCAGTGTGGCCCCAGCTTAAGGCTGTGTGTGTGTGTGTGTGTGTTTGTTTCCAGGTCTCAAGCCGGGCCAGAGGAAGGTCCTCTTCACCTGCTTGAAGAGGAACGACAAGAGGGAGGTGAAGGTGGCCCAGCTGGCCGGTTCCGTGGCAGAGATGTCCGCGTACCATCACGGAGAGGTGTGGGCCACGATCTGACCTTCTGGAGCTACCAAGCTAACGAAGCCAACATGTAGAATTAGCAACACTTTATTAATCCCATGAGGGAAATTCAGGCTTAAGCCCAAAGCACACTGCCATGTCGGGACAGACAAAATAATGTTGGCGTCCAAAATAGATTGAGTCCTATTTGTAGCTCTACAAATATGAAGCAAAATTTGTGCTTTGTGGCTTTCCAGCAGCAAATTACCTCGTGCCTCGTAGGACCCTCCTGATCTCACGAGTTAGCATTTCAGTTCCTTGCTGGAGATCAGTCTGGCCTCGATCCCCAGGGAGTTTGGCGGCCTTACATTAAAAAAACTCCAGCCAATCAGATTTCAATAATGAAGTGATGCTGTAAAGCAAAAACATCCCCTCTTCTGAGAAAATCCAATTTTTGTCCCACAGCAAGCCCTCATGATGACCATCGTGAATTTGGCGCAGAACTTCGTGGGCAGCAACAACGTGAACATCCTCCAGCCCCTGGGTCAGTTCGGTACCCGCATTAACGGCGGCAAGGACGCTGCTAGCCCCCGTTACATCTTCACCATGCTCAGGTGAGACCGCCTCACCTCACCGTGGCCTGGAGGGACACGTTGCTCAATCCATAGCTTGGGTCATCATGTCAACTTGAGACGGGGCTTAAAATGGAGCACAACATTTTTATTATAAAAAGCTAAATGGAAAAATGTCAATCAAATTTTTTTATTATTATTTAATGATTCAATATTTCATTAAAATAAGTGCTCGTCAATATAAAACTTATTTTTATTATTGTTGTTAAATTATATTCTACATTAAAAAAAAGACAAACTAGACGGAGGTTTTAAAGGCTTTTAAAACGCGTCTGGTCTTTTCTCCCCCTGCCAGTCCTCTGGCCAAGCTACTGTTCCCGGGCGTGGACTCCAACCTGCTCAAGTTCCTGTTCGACGACAACCAGAAGGTGGAGCCCGAGTGGTACATCCCCATCATCCCTATGGTGCTGGTGAACGGCGCTGAGGGCATCGGCACGGGCTGGGCCTGCAAGCTGCCCAACTACGACCCCCGCGAGATCGTCAACAACATCTACCGCATGCTCAACCAACAGGACCCCCTGCCCATGGTCAGAACGCTTTTATTTTCTTAAATGGAATTTGGAAGATTTCAAGTTAAAAGTGTCGGGGTTAAAACATCCAGGGTTAAAACAAGGAAATGCCCCGCCGGCATTTTCAGTCTGCCGTCTGCATATTGCACAACCAAGACATTTGGCTTTAGAGTTTCGATTACACGCTTTTACTTTCTTAAATGTGGTATTTTGTACAATTTGATGGAAAAACGTGTTATTTTTCTAGTTTGTTTTTACTGTGTCTCATTTGCAACATCCTTGGCCCAACCAGCTCCCCAGTTACAAGAACTTCAAGGGAGTGATCCACGAGCTGGGACAGAACCAGTTCCTGGTCAGCGGAGAGATCTCCGTCATCGACAAGAACACCATCGAGATCACTGAGCTCCCCGTCCGCACCTGGACTCAGGTAACCTCTTCCTCCGCCTTTTTAGTTCAAATATACCAGAGAGTTTCTAATGCTATGTTTGTAAAATGACATGATCAATATTTATTTATCTATTTTTTTTTATGGTGAATGGATGTGGTGTGTCATCTTCGTTTTCTTAGTTTTCATATTTATGGAATAAAATGTGAATATATTGCATTGTTATTTATGCATTGTGACACATCATAAGGCCGGATTCTTATTCATAATAACAATAACCCCCAAAAAAGTATTAATTATAAAAAGTCTCTCTCTCTCACTCACTCACTCACTCACTCACTCTTATGCAGGCCTACAAGGAGTCTGTCCTGGAGCCCATGCTGCAGGGCACGGACAAGACCCCGGCCCTGATCAACGACTACAAGGAATACCACACAGACTCCACCGTCAAGTTCCTGGTGCGCATGTCTGAGGAGAAGCTGGCCCAGGCTGAGGCCGCCGGGCTGCACAAGGTCTTCAAGCTGCAGTCCTCCTTAACCTGCAACTCCATGGTGAGTGCTGACAAACACGCATTCGTTTTGCTTTTGGTGTGGTTGTTGTTGTTTTTTCAACCTTATTGTAGTAGATAATTTTTGGATGGATAGATTTAATCCGAAGGACCTATTGCAGATTAATAAAAGATACTTCTTTTTAAACAATAATGATTGAAAAAAGAAACACGATTGATACTTTAACACACTGTATACACCAGCATGTAAAAGCATCCATCATGTTTTTTTGTTGTTAACTTTTTAAATCTACAACAAAGTAACGGTAACTATCCTTATTCTTTTTGTAATGCCCCTCTCAGGTGTTGTTTGACCACATGGGCTGTCTGAAGCGGTACGACTCGGTGCAGGACATCCTGCGGGAGTTCTTCCAGCTGAGGCTCCACTACTACAAGCTGAGGAAGGACTGGCTGCTGGGCAGCCTGGGAGCCGACGCCGCTAAGCTCTCCAACCAGGCCCGCTTCGTGCTGGAGAAGATCGAGGGCAAGGTCACCATCGGTGAGGGGAAAGCACACACACACACGCACACGCACACGCTGTCCATCCAACGAGTCATTCCTCCGTGTCCTTACTTTAATCTCTTTATCTTCGTAGAGAACAAGTCGAAGCGGGAACTGATCCGGATGCTGGTGCAGAAGGGCTACGAGTCTGACCCGGTGGTGGCCTGGAACAAGGCCCAGGAGAAGGTACTACATCCTGCAGGGCATGGATGGACACACACACACACACATCCATTCAGTTCCGATCTTAAGATCTTGAAAGTGGAACTGTCAGGCCCGGCTGTCTTCTAATAAGAGTACCGCTTCGTGCCTGCGATCACGGTCCGCAATCGCTCCGTTTCCGTAAAGAATTCCGCAGAGAACTTGGACCACTGACATGATTATTCGACACGTGTACGAAGCAGCAGCGCTCGCTTTATATTAGAAGACAGCCGGCGAGTGCTCAACAACCCTCTGGCCCCCGGCAGGCTCTGGAGGAGGACGAGCGTGACGGCAACGACAGCGACGGCTCCCTGGACTCCGGCTCGTCGTCGGGGCCCAACTTCAACTACATCCTCAACATGCCGCTGTGGTGCCTGACCAAGGAGAAGGTGGACGACCTCCTCAAGCAGCGTGACCACAAGGTACGTACGGCAGAGCGTGGGCCGCCCCACCAGGGCCGGGTTTCGGACAGGACTTTAGAGGTTATGTTTGGGTCGGGCGCGGTCACGTCGGCCCCGAACAATAACCGAGCCAACTAGCCAACGTTTGACTTAATTTGAAGTACTAATTAGGACGGGGTAGCCGAGTTGTCATGGTGCTGCAAGTTCTTTTTAGCGAAAATATCGTGTACAAATGTAATAAGAATGATGTGCTGGGCTACCTTCTGTTCAGTGTTGGGGTTTGTTTGTTTACGTGGCGACGCGCAACACACATAGGCTATTTCAGGCGGTAAATATCATAGGCTAAAGATGGAGGACTTCAAACTAAATCTGTCATCGGGGGGACTACCGAAAAGCATGCAGGGAAATTGATGGTGTGGAGGCATTTCGATTCAGCTTGCGTTAACTGCGTCCGGCTTGTTTCGGGTTTGGACACAAAAAACCGAATCGCCTGTCGGGTTCTGGCCGGGCTCGGTTACTACTGTCTCGGGTCGGGTTCGAACAGAAACATACGGCCACATTTACGTACGGCCACACGTCGGGACGTTTTGAAGTTTTACCAAGGCGTTTGCGTGGTGGAAGACGACAGGAAGGTTGACGTGTTGCGTGTTTGTCCGTGCCGGTGACGTGCGCAGTCCGCCGAGCTGAACGACCTGGAGAGGAAGTCGTCGGAGGACCTGTGGAAGGAGGATCTGGCGGTGTTCATCGAGGAGCTGGACGTAAGTCACACCCCGTTCACCCGCCACACGATGGGGGGGGGACCGACCGTATGCGATGCTGACGTGTGGATCTCATCACCTCCTGCTCAAAATCACCCCGATCACGCGAGTGGACTCGCATAGTTAAATGACTCCTCCCTGTTTTGCATTGAGATTTGCTTATTGGTGCAGCACAACCCACAGATATAGCCGACGCTCAGCTGGCCTAGAGCAGTAGTAAAAATACAAAAAACACAGTGATGTCATTATGAAATATCTTTGACAATCATTCACAAGCGTCTCCTAAGACGCGAGGGAGATTTTACCTAAGGGACATCCCATTTGTGTATCAAATCCAAAATTGGAAAAAAACACCAAAGCCGGGTATATTCTTATCACGTGTACATCATCAGTAATTGGTACTAAAAAAAAAACGACATTGCGCCGTCAGAGCGTGGAGGCGCAGGAGCGGGACGAGCAGAGCGCCGGGCGGGCCACCAAGCTGATGAAGGGCAAGGTGGGCAAGCCCAAGGTGAAGAAGATCTACCTGGAGGAGACGCTGCCCTCGCCGTTCGGCCGGCGCGTGGAGCCGCCCACCCAGCCCATGAAGTCTGACTCCACCAAGAAGCTCACCAAGAGGAAGAAGGTAACTATAGAAACGCTATTAAACGCTACTAACTCATAATAAGGCCCGGTGGTGATGTCTCGGTGGCGAACACAGAGATGTAATACAATCTACCCAAGCAGAGTGGCGTTGCAGTTTAGTATTTTGTTTCGCTACATGGGTGACTATTGCCACGTGGTAATACTTGGATTGTATAGCGTGAGCATGCTATGCTGCTGGATTGGGTCGTGAAACACTTGACTTGAAGGGGAACTGTCAACTGTGGCTATTTTTTTCCATGCGAAAAAATCCCGGAAAAGTTGGACCACCGATGTCATCGGTCCAGGGATTTGTGCTTTCCAAATCGAACCGATGAGACGCCAACGGTCCAACTTCTCCGAGTCGTATTTAATTTTATTCACAGCGTGCGTATGAAGCAGTACCTCAGTATACTCCCAGTAGGCATGAATGCCAGGAACGGTGACGTGTCCTTCCTCCCCAGGGCGACTCTGACGCGGTGGTGAAGTTGGAGTTTGACGAGGACGGCGAGGGAGCCGCCAAGGAGAACTCGCTGAACTCGACCGCCACCCCGTCCGCCGCCGCCGCCGGCAAGCCCAAGGCGCCCCGCGTCAAGAGGGAGAAGAAAGAGCCAGGTCGGCACAAAGTTTACAATACTCTCCTTTTTCTTGAAAACCGTCTCCCTGGCGTTCGGATCAAATCGAGACAGTTTTTCTTCTGCTCTTCGTCTGCTGTTCTCTGTGTTAACGTCTGACTGTCTGTTTTTATGCTGTACATTGCTGTTTTACTTCATTCAAGCTGTGCAGCACTTTGGTTAACCCTGACTTTATTCTCGACATTTTGACTTCATTCTCGACATTTTGACTTTATTCTCGAAATGCAAAATAAATAAAAAATGTTCCTCCTCTCATTTTTTCCCCTTATGCCGGCCCTAATACTCTTCCCTAATGAAGCACTTAAAGTTGCTCGTCAATGTTTGCTCGCCCCACTTTGTTTTGATTAAATTTAGTTTTGATTGAGTCTCATAATGCATGAGAACCATGAGACTCAAATCAAAACACAATTTTATTAAATTAAGCAATTAAGCAAAGATTGCTGATTGCAGCGTTGAGGTCATGGAATTCATCCAGGGCCAAACGCGATGCGACACTTGTTTGGGGCATAGGTTGGTCTTTTATTCAACCTTTTTTTCTCTTTAAAAGACTTTTTTTGTCTTGTCCGTGTTGCAGGAACACCCAGGGTGAGGAAGACCCCGGTGCCCAAGGGCACGCCCACCAAGAAGGTGAAGAAGCGCAACCCCTGGTCTGACGAGGAGTCTGATAAGTCTGATAGTGAGCTGGAGGAGAGTGAGCCCATCATTCCCAGGGAGACCAAGTCTCAGAGGGCCTCAGGTAAGACCCTGGACAAGACATGCCTGGAAAAGTCATTGAATTTAAAATGGCACAATTGTGTATTTTACAATTGTAAAATGTTACATTTAAAATTTGTAAAATTGGGAATTTTACAATTGTACAATTTTGCATTTTACAATTGTAAAATGTAACGTTTTATAGCGAGGACAAGAGGATTTTCTTTAATGTCTGCTGAGTGGTTTTTCAATAAGAGAAGGCTATAAATAGTAGGTCATGATGATGGAACACATTGCTCTGAAGCTGCAGCTTTGACGCAACGTGTGTGCAACAGCAATTCATATTCCACCGAGCAATGACACATGAAAGTTGTGCATTGTATTTAATCATTCAGTCATTCAGTCATCCAAGGACAGCCAAGGACAGCCTTCAGTACATCAATTACACACATGAAATGATATGCAACAAAAGTGAACGGTTAGCCCTTAAAACTATTTTAAGGCTTTATGCTGTTTCCTTCAGGGATGCACCGATCAATCGGCCACTGACCATAATCGGCCAATAAGCGATCTAAATGGGTGATCGGTGGTGTGCCGATCAACCTGTCAGTTGATCACAAGAGCCAATCACAAGAGGCGATCGCATGACGTGAAAAACAGTCCAACTAAACATTAACTCGACTCCCATCCGTCTCGCTCAGCTTCCAAGCCCAAGTACACGTTTGACTTCTCGGAGGAGGAAGACGAAGACGAGGAAGAGGAGAACGGCGATGACAACGGGGCCTCCTCCCCCGCCAGGCTGTACAAGGATGACTTCAACCCCCACACCGAGGCCAAGGCGAGCGACGAAGACCCAGACGAAGAAGACCCCGACGACGAAGACCCCTTCCTATCTCCTCCCAAACAGACGGCAGCGTAAGTTGTGGCCGGCAGCGGCAGGGTTTTATGATTCAGTTCAATGTTATTTTATTTATTCATCTATTTTATTCGTTTCTTTTGCTCTTTCTCTTTTCCTTTGTTTGCTTTGTAACTTTCTTCAGTCTGTCCTTGTACAGGCTCCATGATAGTTTTCTCGCATGCACGTTTATATGCATGAATCCAAAATGGCGATTAATGGCGATTAAAAAAAAAACATCATTTTAAAACACGTACATTTTGTGTTCCCCCGCGCGAAGGTCTGCACCAGCAGCGAAGAAGAGCGAACCAGCCAGCATCTTTTCCTCCAAGTTCGCCTTCTCCGAGAAGAGCAACGACAGCGGTGAGCACGTTCTCTCCGTTCACGCCCGTTCTATTTATTCACCATTTATCCTTCTTCGCTCACCCTGGAAATCCCTCACCAGTGTGTCATCAGTCGCACCCAGTGCTTTGTCTAACCTTCGTTTTTTCTTCTCCCCCTACCTTTATCGAAACCGCTTTATTGCAGACGGCTCCAAGTCGGACAGCGACGGCGGCGGTGACGCCAGGCCGGACATCTTCTCCTCTCACTCCAGCAGCTCAGCGGTCGAGAAGCCGCCTTCCGCCAAGAAAGGTGACCGCCTCACCACTAGATGGAGCTCTCCCACAAACCTGTTCCTCCATGTCCATCGACACCCCCCCA
>OMNO01067740.1:0-13135 GCA_900303215.1 Trachyrincus scabrus | reverse complement strand
CAGCTATATAAAAATGCAGTCCAAAAAAATGCAGTGCAATGTAAGCATTATAACTGAGTATATAAATAGGTTAATAAGGCATTATGAATATGTTATTATAGGCCAGGCCTAAAACGCAACACACAATTTTATAAAATATCTAATAGGGGGTCCCTGCTCCATCTCTCTATCCACCAAGGGGTCCTTGGGCTGAAAAAGGTTGAAGACCCCTGTTCTAGAGTGTTCTACACTGTGGGTCTACGTCACCCATAGTGTTCTAGAGTGTTTTACACTGTGGGTCTACGTCACCCATAGTGTTCTACACTGTGGGTCTACAGGTTAGGGTTTGGCCTAGTTGACGAGGTTTGTTTATACGTTCATTTGCATGTAAAAAAGATCACAAGAAGTCACTGAATGCTCAGACACGGGTTGGCTACTTTCTAATATAAGAGAGTACTGCTTCATACACGTGTTGTTGTATATATATATATATATACACCCTAGCAATGAGTTGAGAGACGGTTTACGTATTCAGTATATCTACGGTGAGGGGATGAAGAAAAGAATACCTTTACCAATCATAGTAAACAGACTGAATCAGGTTTTGTTATTTTATACATCGGCAGAATCCTTTGTTGCCGTTGGTTTGTGACTTTGAGACCTGTTTCACCGTGCAATGTAAGTCAATGTGGGAGAGAAAAAAACACTGTTTTGGATCATCAACTTTGAATCTAGCAAATATTGAAGATATCTCGCCGATATCTGGAGTTACATCATGTCAAGATAACCACACAACCCAAACCTCGACCAAACTTTAATGATGCTTTAAAGTACCGTGTTTTATAAGAAACCGTAGCGTGGCCACACGTCCACTCTGGGCCGCCGTGAAGAGCGGGGAGATGCCGTAGACGTTTGAGGGGCTCAGCCTGGCGCCCGCCTTCACCAACATCTCACAGATCTCCACGTTGTTCCGACTCACGGCCTCCTGCAGAGCCGTCCAGCCCTGGATGCACTGGGTGTTGACCGACGCCCCATGGTTCAGGAGCATGGCCACGATCTCCGCGTTCTCCTTCTCGCAAGCTGGTGGGTTAAAGCACACGCAAGTACACACACACAAACACACACACACACACACACACACACACACACACTGGTCAGATAAAACGGTTCTTCAAAAAGCTGGTTTATAAGCTACCAGAGAGCAGTGTAGGTTGATACCCCACTCATATAATTTAATAGACAATAATATAATTTAAAAGGTCTCAAAAAGGTCCTGCATATACAAACAGACTGTCTAATGATTCGTAGCCACGTGTGTTGTGACACGTTCAGTGGGACGTATACAGGTATACTAACCCTAACCCTAACCCTATAGTATACAGGTATACTAACCCTAACCCTATAGTATACAGGTATACTAACCCAAACCCTATAGTATATAGGTATACTAACCCTAACCCTAACCCTATAGTATACAGGTTCCTGTACGTTACTGACACAGGGAAGATGTCGATGCCGTTAAAACGATGTGGGGGCAAGCAGATGCACATGTAACAAGTTGAGGTTAGGGTTAGGGCTAACCGTAGCAAACGTTAGGGTTAGGGTTAGGGTTAGGGTTAAAGAAGGTTGTGAACCTTGGCTCTAGAGGGATGTTGGACTGGGGGTTAGAATTAGGGTTAGGGTTAAAGAGGGATCTAGAGGGATGGCTCTACCTTTGTAGAGAGGAGTCTCCCTGTCTTTATTCATGAGCTCCGGATCAGCTCCTCTCTCCAGCAGCAGGCGAGCACAGCCCGCATGGGAGCTGCCGACCGCCAGAAGAAGCGCACTCTGCTCCTTCGCTGTTCGCTTGTTGATCATCCCTGGTTGGGCTGAGAGAGTAGAAAAACACCAGCTATTAGCACCTTAATGTTTTACAATATATCCCTTTGACTCCCAACCACAAGGTTCTGGGTTTGAACCTCAATGTCCTCACTCTACCTGTAGGCATCCTAGAGCAAGATGCCTCCTAACCTCCCTACACTGTGAGTCACTTTGAATACAAGCATCTGATAAAGACTAAATAGTATTAAACAATTAGAGAGCTGCCATGTAAAAAATTTCATGTAAAAAATCACATTTTGCAGTAATGTGTGTAGGTTTCTCGATGTACCGGATAGTAGCAGTATTGGGAGAAGTAGTAGTTAGGGTTAGGGTATATTTATACCTGCCAGCAGTATGTTCAGGCAGGTCTCCTGTCCGTACCAGGCGGCATCGTGTATGGCCAGCCAGCCGGGTCTACTGGACATCAGACTGTGGTGTTGGCTCACTAGCGCCCTCACCTGGTGCACATCCCCCTTCCTGATGGCTGCGAACAGAGGCCCATCCTCCCTACATGCAAACACTTCATTAGTTAAAGGGCCCCCATTCCCTCCACTGGTTACGTCACAAGTGGGAGTGTCCTCTCAAACCACGGCACCGGGGCCGCATTCCAGCTCTTTAAAAAGTAGCTATAACATATAACACAGCTATAACATGTAACACAGCTATAACATATAACACAACTATAACATATAACATAGCTATAACAATGTTAGAGGAGAATCTTGTTTGGCCTGATAACTATTATATAATATAACTATTATAGTCTGGATTTGACGTGTATTTAAATGTTGTGTGGCACTTACTCTTCTGGCTCGGGGCAGACGTGGACAAGCACCCCATCGTACTTGCGGTACGCCACCATGCGCTGGCCACCGCCCGTCGTGAAGTGACTCACCGTTCCATCAAAGCTCTTCCTGACAAACAAACAAACAAACAAACCAAGCAGTAGGGGTTAAAGGCCCCGGTATACTTAAAACCATGGTGTGTTCGCACAGACTGAATACCAAATTGAAGCGCCGCATTGGGCGCAGGGTGCTCAGCCAACAAGGTCAAACTTTTCCACACGCCCCCCCCAATACACCGCTGCCTGCAGTTGGTTAACAACCAATACCACATGCGGGAAACTATTGTGTACCGCTCTCGACACAGGGACAAGGCTACAAGGACACGGAGATAGTAGGAAACTCGTAGGAAACTCCTGGAACCGTTAAACGAACACATCACAGTGACTGTATTGTACCCTGTCGTAATCACCGTATTTGACAGGAGTTGGACAGTCTTTGCGAAAACGCCAATTTCCAGTTCATAGTAAGTATATCAGGGCCTTAAGGTCAACCCTGCGATCCTGTACTTACTGCGCTAAACACCCATCTCATCTCTACCATGGACCACACTCTCAGAACTGGGATAGAATAACATGCCAATGACTGGCTAAAGCTGGAATGTTTACAAGGCTGTTCTCTTTACTATTAGGTCATTCAGCAGAGGCTTTTATCCAAAGCGACTTACAGTGGATTCAGATATATGTCATTGAGGAGCAGGTTGGGGTTAGGGGGCATCGTGCTCTAGGATGCCTACAGGTAGACTGCGGACATTCTAGGATTGAACCCAGAACCCTTCTGCTGGGAGTTAAACACTAACCACTAGACCCAGGGGTTCTTACACTTTTTCATCGCAGGATTTAAATGACAATTTGTGTCCATAGGACCCAACCTTTGTTAGAGGTTTGGTTTAAGAAGGTTTAAGGAGCACTGCACTAGACTACGCTGCCTCCTGTCTTACACCTAGCTTCTCCTGGTAGGCTATACCCAGACTACCCTGCAGTCCGCCATCCTTTCTGGACGTCTCTGGACAGGTGCTTGGTATCAAGTAACCCAGCATGACAGAATAATAAACCTGATTTATAGCAGAGCACCTTTTATAAACCACTGTTTCCAAAATAATAGCTCATCACAAAATACAAGCCCCTTCACAAAATAAGTAATTCACAAAATAAAAGTTCCTTCACAAAGTAAAAGTTACAATCTTACCATTAACCTAAAGAGTGATTTTAGAGCGTACAACTAAAGGTGAATAATTCTGGTGTTTCTTTGAGGAGGAGGGCGTGCAGAACCTACGGGTCGGGGGGTTTCTCCACCGGGGGATTGTGGGAACTGTAGTGCACGGTGGCGCCCCCAGGTGGCTGGTTCTGGGAAGGGTTGGCAGCGGAACTCGGTGGGTTTGGCCGAGTGGTTCGGCGACTCGAACGACTTCTGTCAGTGTGGTTACCAGGTTGACTCTGGTTACCAGGTAGACTCTGGTTACCAGGTAGATTCTGGTTGCCAGGTAGATTCTGGTTGTCAGGGAGACTTGGGTTGTCGGTTAGACTGCGTTCGATGGCGAGCTGAAGGAGTTCGTCGTCGGACAGCTGACTGTAGAAGGAGTAGTCCTCGAAAGACTGGGAGTCTGAGGCACTGACCAACGCCATGTTGGATCTGAGGACAGCAGTTCAGGTTCACTCTCCTCCTCTGGTAAATAAAGTTATTTTGAATGCCTGGGTCGGAGCAGGCAGCGGTAGGAAGGTTACGGACGGTCATTCTTGCGGTCTGACCCTGACAGAAGTAGCCCGTCTCTAAAACACTACCAAACATCTCCCAGCATGCAATGGAGAATGTATAAATAGGGTGTGCAAGGTCTATATGTAACTGTGATCCTGAAGGTGTTGGAGCTTTGCTCCCACAGGAAGTTATGGGGAAATGCTCTGAATTAGGTCAACATAATGCACATCTATAATGCATGCATACGTTATGCTTAATTCATTTTCAACTATAGTGTATATTTGTGTGAAGTTTTAAATGCATGCAATCACTGGTGCAAAAACCACAGCAACGTCTCAATCAATCTAGTTTAAAAAATAAATGTAAATTTAGTTACCGCTCATCCAGTCTTTCACCTAAATATCCAAGAGGTGGCAAAATATCTTGTAATAATATAACTTCTTCGCCTGTATGGGTTAGGGTTAACCCTAACCCTGTGTCTCCAGCTACTGCTGTCTGTCTCACTTACTTGCTTTCTGTTGCTGTGTGGTGGAATCCATTACATTCTGTCTGTCTGTTGGTAGTGTCTGTCTGTCTGCTAGTGTGTGTGTGTCTGTATGTCTGTCTGCTAGTGTGTGTCTGTGTGTGTGTCTGTCTGCCAGTGTGTTTCTGTGTGTCTGTCTGCTAGTGTGTGTCTGTCTGCTATTGTGTCTGTGTGTTGGTCTCTGCAGTGTGTCTGTGTGTTGGTCTCTGCAGTGTGTCTGTGTGTCTGTCTGCTAGTGTGTCTGTGTGTTGGTCTCTGCAGTGTGTCTGTGTGTATTTTTGGACATCTTACTCCAAGTAGCCCCTCCCTCTTCCCTCTCCTTCTCCTCCCAGAGCTGAACTCTTTCACCTTTATATATAACCTTTGACCTTTATATCACATTACCTGATTATATGACCTTTGACCTGTTTTGCCTTAATATCCTACATGACATGAATGTAGCCTTCTCCCATTTGATGATACAGGAGTATCACACCTTTCTATTGGCCTAATCTCTCTGCCTGGTGCCCTAATGAGTGCAGATTATTTGTGTTGTTGCTGCATAGCTGGAATTACAACACAAAGTGAGGACAGAGTGCAAAGTAGCTCTATGGATCAGAAAGACAAGTCTCGTAGAATTTAGTTTATTATCAGGGCACAATTAATAGATCAACATTTCAACAAAGTGTATTATAACTTCAACATCAAATTCAATTCAACAAAAACAAGAGCTAAAAACTACAAAGTGCACAAGTTAGTTTATGAGATCTTCTCTGTGAAGAGGAGGGTTGGCCATCTGAAAAAAGTACTCCACACCCAGGACTTTTACTCTGAAAGGTACTCCTCATGCAGGACTTTTACTCTGAAAGGTACTCCACATCCAGGACTTTTATTCTGAAAGGTACTCCACATCCAGAGTTTTTACTCTGAAATGTACTCTACATCGTACCTGAGAAAGCGCTGTAGTCTTTCTGGTATTGGCAGAGTGTTGAGTGTTTTCAGTCGGTTGGCTCCAAGAATCTCCCGGATCCTCAGTCTACACAGCTGCATCAAGGGATGCGGTGGCACTAGTACAACACATTACTTCAAATGATTAATGTTATGTTAAACAGTAGTTCGACATGGTTGGGCAGGATTGTCAAGTGGTTAGGGTGTTTGACTCCCAGCTGAAAGGTTCTGGGTTCAAACCCCAATATCCACAGTCTATCTAGCTGCTCCTTAATGACGAGAATCTAACACAATCTTCTAAAGAGTAAACAGTTAAAATCCTAGTGAATAATGAAGGGGTAATATATTATTTAAGAGTAAGTTGGGGATACTCGTACCTGCCTTGTGTTTGATGTGCATCCCGTCATTGCAGCAGTCGAGTAGCTCCAGCAATCGAGAGCACAGTTTGACGTGGCCGACGTAATCCAGGAGCAGGGAGATGATCCCACCGGGCTGGCTGGTTGAATACTTGGAGATGGCTTCACAAAACTGAAAAATAATCAGAGTTTAGTTTTGGTCTGTGACCCGAGTTGGTGCTTGGTGCAAAACAGTATTTTTCTGCAAGTTATCTTCTATCTATCTATATCTATTGGTCTATGTATCGACCTGGACACAGTGGTCAGTTGGTGACTCTGTTCTGTAGCGTAGTTCCTGTCTCTGCCACAGCGGGTCGAAGTGTGGATGGGCCTTGCTGCCGTAGTCACAGTAGAAGCAGGCACGGGCGTGGCAGCCGTGGTCCAACAGGAGCTTCAGCAAGGGGATGTAATCCATGCCCAGCAGGATGGCCGACGGGAAGCCCAGCCGGTGTGTGGAGATGTGGGCATTGACGTCAGCTCCGTACCTGATGATGAAAAATAATGATTTATGGTAACACTTCATGGCGGCAAAGCATTTGCTTTAATGGAGCGTGATCATGGTTAGACACAGGCAGCATTTACTATCTTCAGAGAAACACAGGTGTACATGATTCTTATTGGGAAACCTTCCCGTTGTGGGCAGTAACATCAATGGATTTTAGGTCTGATAAGGGGAGTGACCGTCGTGACTGTTGTGGTCCGTGGCGGGAGAGGCCAAGTTAATTTTCAATACATTATGGGGGAAGTGGACACGTCTGCAAGAATGCAAGATGACTAAAGAATCTACACAATAAAGAAGTCAGGGGATTGACGTGGCTGCAGTATGACTTCAGTTGGAGAGAGGAAGGGAGCTACTTTATACAAAGGTCTTTTAAATTCACTAGTAATGAAAAGAAGGTTACATAATTTGTGATATTCCATACCGTACCTCAGCAGTAGCGCCACTAGTTCCACGGCCCCCTTCCTCATGGCGATCAGGAGAGGGTTGAAAAAGTCCAGGTTAGGGTCGGCTCCCGCCTCCAGGAGCATCTCGGCGGCCTCCAGGTTGTTGTTGTTGACGGCGAAGTAGAGCGCTGTACTACGGCGGTCCTCGAATGTCTGGCGCCGCTCCTCCGATAGCTGGCTGTTGACGTCGTAGCCGGCTCGGATCAGCAGCTCCAGGATGTCGTTACGGCAATGCTCCGCAGTGAGGTGTAGAGGACTGACACCACTGCTCCTTACCCTGTCCTTACTGGTCAGAGGAAGCAGCATGGACACTATCCTTTTAAAATAAATTATTAGAGAACAGGGTTAGGGTTAGGCAGCATGGACACAATCCTTTTAAAATAAATGATTAGAGAACAGGGTTAGGGTTAGGGTTAGGCAGCATAGACACTATCCTTTTAAAATAAATGATTAGAGAACAGGGTTAGGGTTAGGGTTAGGGTTAGGCAGGTGGTTCCCAACTAGGTGTGCCCTGAAGTTTTGTGGGGTTTAATATATATTCCAGACATGGCTTACAGTGACGTCTGTGATTTTGCATTATAATTTGCTTTATTATTGATTAATTATTCTAGCCTGGTTCTACCAGTCTATCTTGCCAGGTCTTTTAATTTTCATGCCAGGCTAGAATTATTCCACATAATGCAAATGTCTTCCTCCATTTCTATACACATCTTATCTGACAAATAATGCAATTGGCTGTCATATTTGTCTGAACCTGTATCCATGTGGTAATCTTTTGCCTTCTGTGTGTGAAAATTGCCTCGGAACTACAAACATGTGTGTGACATTTTTCATAATCATTCCCTATGTCTTTTAAGTTGGTATGCCTTTAATTTCTGGTTTGGATTGTTGCCCCAAAAAGGTTGGGAAGGACTGGAATAGGGTTAGGGTTAGAGTGGAATAGGGTTAGGGTTAGAGTGGGTTAGGGTTACGGTTAGAATGGAATAGGGTTAGGGTTAGAGTGGGTTAGGGTTAGGGTTAGCATGAAGTAAATGAAACAGTCCTACTGTTTGTGTGCCTTCTGCGTGGCTATGTGGAGGGGCAGGAGGCCAGACTTAGTGGGCAGGTTTGCGTCTGCTTTGTGGGACAGCAGAGTCTCCACCACGGAGGTGTGGCCGTTCTTACACGCTTCGTACAGAGGGGTGGCACCATCTCTCACCTGCTTGTTCACATTCACACCTGAGACACAACAACGGACATAAAACTATCACACTATCAGGTAAACACTATCAAAAAAGTCAGAATTCATTTGCATATGTACAGAATACACAATAACCAACCTAATCCCAGGTTTTTGGGGTCGGTCTAAATCAGGGTTAGGGTTATCTATCTATCTATCTATCTATTCATCTATGTATAATATCTATAAGTAATAAAGATTAGATCAAATGTACTTATGAATAATCCCAGACGGGAAATTAGGGCACATATGCAAAACGCTAACCTTTACTCAGGAGGAAGTTCAAGACATTCACACATCCACTCTGTGCGGCTGTGAAGAACGGCTGAACCCCGTGAACGTTGGTGGTGCAGAGCTTGGCTCCGGCCTGGAACAGCATCTCACAGACCTTCCGGTGGTCGTGTCTGGCAGCTTCTTGGAACGCCGTCGCTCCTTGGTCATTGGGCTTGTTCACTGAAGCTCCAGACCTCAGAAGTAGCTCCACCATGCGCTCGCTTCTTCTTTCACACGCTGGAAGACAACGTTCAGATTACTGAACAAAAGTTAGTTAGGGTAACTAACCTTAACCCTAACTATCTATTGTTAGGGTTGGGGTTGGTAGGGCTAACCCTAACCCTAACAATAGTTTTTTATTGTCAGGTACATGTCATTAATGAGCAGGGTTAGGATGCCTACAGATAGACTGTGGACATTGGGGATCGAACCCAGAACCTTTTTTTCGAACCCTTCGCCTTAAAGGGTTAACCCTAACTCTAACACTAACCCTTAAAGGGTGGTTAACCCTAACCCTAACCCCGAACCCTAACCCTTAAAAGGGCGGTTAACCCTAACCCTTAAAAGGCGGTTAACCCTAAACCTAACACTAACCCTTAAAGTGTGGTTAACCCTAACCCTAAGAGATGTACCCTCTCACTTTTATGTACTACTTGTCTTGCCTCAAAGGCCTTAAAGCAAAGTGAACTTTTATGATCCTGCCTGAGAGAGGGAGGTTGTGTTACCCTTGAACAGCGGGCTTTCCCACTCCTTGTTGGAGATGTTGGGGTCAGCTCCGTGCTCCAGGAGACACTCCACGCAGGACACGTGTCCTCTGTACGCAGCCAGGAGGAGAGCAGTCTGGTTTCTGGGGCTACATCTGTTCACCATGTCAGGAAGCGCTACAGAGAGAGGGAGAGGACACACTTCATACAACTCACCTTTACACTGCTGCCTGTACTGGTTTCTAGTTTTCTATTTAGCAGACACTTTTATCCAAAGCGACTTACAGTGACATTTTTCAGATACATGTCATCAATGAGTAGGTAGGGGTTATGTAGTCATGCTGAAGGATGACTACAGGTAGACTGGGGACATTGGGGTTTGAACCCAGAACCTTTCGGCTGGGAAACAAACTAACTACTAGACTACCACCCTGCCCCTAGGATTCTCCTGATTAACAGACCACCAGAAAAACAACCGTATAACTAGGCTCCTAGGGAAGTGGTCATAGGACACTAGTCTCACTTTCTATCAGGATCTTGAGGCATCCCAGCTGGCCAAAGTAAGCGGCTTCGTGGAGAGACGACCAGCCCTCCTCATCGGTCACCGTCAAGCTGCCTGGCGTTTCCTTTACAAAACCCAACAAAGCTTCTTCATCTCCTCTGTGGATCATTGACTGCATTTCAGTGAAGTCACTAAAAGTAAAGTAAAAACGGGTCATGTTGACAAGGAACTAAAGTGAATTATTATATTATTCTTCCAGTAATATAATGGTTTGGTTAGGCCTAGTGTTTAGTGTTTAGTGGTTAGGGTTAGGGTTTGGCCTAGTGTTTAGTGGTTAGGGTTTAGTGGTTCGTGTTTAGTGTTAGGGTTAGGGCTTGTGTTTACCTCTACTGTCAATAATGTTTATTTGTACTACTCATATTGTGCTAGGGTTAGGTGTAACTAGGGATAGGTTCGCTATGGGTGGGGTTAGCTAGGGATAGCGTAGCTAGGCTAGCAGGCAGGCTAATAGAGGGTTTTGTTTGAGAGGGAAATCATACTCATGTTTTAAAGAGGGAGTTGGTGTCGTCGGGGCACCAGGTGGTGGTGGGTTAGGGTTAGGGTTAGGGTTAACCCTGCCCTCAAGGTTTTCCTCAGCGAGACTTCGTTTGATGGCTAACTGTATGAGCTCATCATCAGACAGGTGACTGTAGATCCTGTAGTCGTCCAACTCCATGTTGTGCTCAGCGATATCAGGTCCAGCCATAGTGATGACCGCATGCCCAATCTGCCGGGATGGAGAAGAAATGGGTTTTCGGAATGCACAGGACGTATATAAAAGAGATTACTCATGTTTACAAGTTACTTTATGTATATAAATACCATTTTTAAATGATAATGAGAATGTATTACTTATTTTACTGCACAAAATATTTGGGTCCTAGCTGGGCCAAAGGTACCTCCACGTCATGGCATGAAAAACTTGACCAAAGTGGACCACCTTTTTTTCCTTTTCACCTTTGCTTACCATCTCATAGGTTTATTCTAGGACTACAGTTTAACACCTCAAAGTAAAGATGGTCTGTCCCTGCATTGAGTTAGAAACCGTTGAGCAAGTGGACAAAGACCAACATCAGTTCCCAGATTTGAAACGGTATTTATAGAATCTGAAATTGAACCTTTTGAAATGTTGGCTGGGCACACCTCACCTTATGATGCCTTCAGTAGGTCAGAACCAGTGACCTAATGAAGGCAGCGTCCTTTAGTAGGTCACTGGTTCTGATTTAGTGACCTACTGAAGGGTTAGGGTTACGTCCTTCAGTCTGGAGTATTTCAGTTTCAACAAGCAAAACACATTACTGTTTGTACACACTACGGTACATGGAGTTTCTATTGAATGCACCAAAGTGCAGTTTGTGGTCAGTTGGCTTAATAGCTACATGTATGCTACATAGCTATAGCATACATGCTAACTACATTTTGTAGGTCTTTGCAAAAATATGAATTTAAAAGAGATTAGAAATGAATTAGAAAATTAAAATAAGAGTTTAAAAAATTCATACAACATTAAGTAAATTAAGGACATTTATCCTTACCTAGTACCAGCTACACTAACTAGAGTCCTACCTTTCAGAAGATGTTATCAGTGTGTCCCGGATGTCCAAATCCTGCTGGGGTTCACAAAGGTTTTCCCAGCTGTCTCTCGGACACCTCTATCCAGAGCCTGTGGCTGCTCAGCCTATAGACTGGACATGTCATATTTTATTACAGTTATATAATATAGTTATTAAGGGGGAGGGGTCTCATCTGGCTGACCTCGTTTGCATGATGTAAACAGATTGAAATACAGGCCTGATCAACTCTCCATTCCTGCAGGCAGGAATAAGTACCGGGTACTGGGTCAGTTTTAAATAGCTTAGCAATAGATGGACTCCATAAAATAAAATGCTAATTGTTTTAATTGTGTTTCTTTGGGTGTTGTAATTCTATTGTATGTCAACATTTTGTGTGTGTGTGTCGACAGTGAAGATCAGGAAGTGACACTACAGGAAATTACCCAGGAACCAATTCAACCAAGCCCTCCAATAAACAGGGATACAAGAACAGGGACAAACAGATTTCACACTTTAAATTAGTTTTATTTATTAACGGAACATGCTTTGCAGAAGACATTGTTTCATTTTTTTCTGTAACGTTACAAGAAGCTTTATGTATGTCTATTATTATTATTAGAATACCATTACCTGATTGGTGTAGAGAACAGCCAATACCATTTGATTGTTTATTTTGCAAGCTTATTTGTGAGTCATACCCAAACAATAAAACGGTTTTAAATACGTATAAGGTCCTAACAATAACCCTATACTATAACCCTAACCATAACCCTAACTCTATAACCTTAAAACCCAAACCTTATAACCCTAACCCTAAAACTCTAACCCTAACTTTATAACCCGAAAGCCCTAACCCTATAACCCTAACTCTATAAGCCTAACCCTAACTCTCACTCTATAACCCTAACCCTAAAACCCTATAACCCTAACCTTATAACCCTAACTCTATAACCCTAAAACCCTAACCCTATAACCCTAACCCTATAACCTTAAAACCCTAACCCTATAACCCTAACTCTATAACCCTGACCCTAAAACCCTATTCCTATAACCCTAACTTTATAACCCTAAAGCCCTAACCCTATAACCCTAACCCTATAACCTTATAACCCTAACTCTATAACCCTAAAACCCTAACCCTAAAACCCTAACCCTAAAACCCTAACTCTATAACCCTAACCCTAACTCTATAACCCTAACCCTATAACCCTAACCCTCAGTTGGTTCATGGAATGTTAAGAGTCCAAACAATAAGATGTAGTATAGAATACTTAGTCTGGTAGTTGGGTTAGGGTTAAGGGGTTAAGGGTTAGATACCAGATCAGCACGTTTACATGCACAGCGTAGAGTCATCTAGCAGTCTTAGCGGCATTATGCTTAAGGGTTGGGGTTAGGCAGTGGGTTTCTAGGCATGGGGTTAGATAGTTGGGGTTAGACGGTGGTTCTCTATGTGTGGCTGGGGTTAGGGTTAGATGGTTAGGGTTAGACAGTGATAGTTGGGGTTAGGGTTAGATAGGGTTAGGTGGTTAGGGTTAGACAGTGATAGTTGGGGTTAGGGTTAGGGAGTTGGGGCTAGACAGTGGCTGTCTATGCATGGCTGGGGTCCACCACGCGGCCCATGTGGAGGATGCTGCTGGTCTTCTGGTGATAGATGATGAAGAGGAAGGGTCTGTTGATGG
>OMNO01067738.1:0-10497 GCA_900303215.1 Trachyrincus scabrus | reverse complement strand
CATTTAGAACATGTATGGAGACTTCAACTTTCAACTTGATTTGTTTCAACTTTAGCTTCCAAATCATATCAAAGCTGAACACGCCAGTGTTAGTCCCGAGTAGAGAGAGGGAGAGGGAGAGGGAGAGAGAGAGAGAGAGAGAGAGAGAGAGAGGGGGAGAGAGAGATTTGATTTCTGTTACATGTTTCGGCTTCATCAAATTCTTCGCCAAGTCACATTTATACGTAATATTATTTTTTATACATATGTATTGTTGTCTCTGTTGTTGTTCTTATTCTTCGGAAATTTGCGTTGCGATAGACTGGGATAACGATACGATTCATGACCCTCTCTCAAAGTCTCGAAATCGAAATCGTAATTGCATTGGCCGGGGGTGTGGTCTAAGTGTAAGAGGAATGTGACAAAAGGGCTACCACTGCTAGCCAGACATGTTTCTGTTGTTAAAATGCATATGCTGCAGCCGTGGACATGGTGACATCATCACCAAAACTTTCCCCGGTAGAGGAAGTGATGTTAAAGTGATCAGACTTGTTGTATATGTTCTCATTCAATGGTTTTTCTTTATTTTTATTATAACATAAAATTCACATGTATATGAAATTCAGTGTCTGCTAAATGACCAGATCGTAATAGTAAATCGTAACATTTACAAATCGACCCACTGGTTGGTTTTGTCGTTGTCCAGGTGCGATGACCTCCTTCCTGGCAGGTTTCGTGAAGATCCGCTGGAACCTCTGGTCCGAGCTGCTTATCGGGGTCATCACGGCCCTGCAGGCGGCCCTCCTGTTCGTCATGGGCTCCACTAACAACATCTGGGTCTGCTACGTGGCCTACGCCCTCTTCAAGGGCTTCTACCAGTTCCTGGTGCCTATTGCCATGTGAGTGTCTTGGCTTGGTGGCCGATGGGCCCTTATTCACCTAGCCATAGGTACTATCATGATGTGTTGGGGTCTGTACCAAACAAACATGTTTTCTTACATCTGGAGAAAATGTGTAGGCCAGGGCATCTCTGGAGCACTACAGTACTTCATTTATAATGGTGTTATACATTTACATTTACACATTTTATCCTAATATTTAGATGAATTGTTCAGCCCTACCTAGCGGCCATCTTGGTCCTAAACACTAGCAGGTGGGGGAACTGAATATGGAATCTGCATACAGGCCCATAGGGTTGCGAAGAGGGCCGGGGACACACATTTTTCACCGATTTTTCCATGCGAAATTATGCTCTGGAATTTCAACAAATGATACAGTAAAAGTAGTCTACTCTCGTCTTTTAAAGGGATTTTTCAAGTGAGTACAACTTGGGGTCCAGTTCTCATATCCATGGAAAGTTCAGCCTTTTTATTAAATTCTTAAATTTTTTCATTACACCCAAAATACTATTATTGAACACCAAATGAGAAACCCTCCTTCAAGCATGGCTAGAAATGCAATAGGTGCTGAATAGGCATGAAATGATTGTAAACGACCGATAAGTATGTCATTCTAACAACGAGGTGTTTTGGGCTTGTCGTTTGCCGTAGTTTCCAGATCGCCTCGTCCCTCACCAAGGAGTTGTGCGCGCTGGTGTTCGGAATCAACACCTTCCTGGGCACCATCGTGAAGACCATCATCACCATCATCATCGCTGACAAGAGAGGCCTGGGACTGGATGTTCACGCACAGGTAACACCAGAGATTATCGCCCAGGTGAGTTCATGGGTGTTATTCACCTGGCGGCCATCTTGGTTCCATTTTGGTTCTAAACGCTAGCTGGGCAGTTAGCCCTCTGCCCAGCTAGCGTTTAGAACCAAGATGGCCACCAGGTGAGTAAGACCCATAACCCCCTTAATCACAGTTCCAGTCTCAAAGGGCTTCGCAGTTCCCCACATTATACAACACCGCCTAACCCTAAGCCCTCTCAAGGGCTTAAAGCAAAAACTTCCCCTAAGTTATCGAAGAAGAAACCTTGAGAAGAAACACTGAAGAAGAATCCCTCCTCCCGGGGCTGGTAAGGAGGGTGATAGGTGCCGAGGTACTTGTAACTATACTTCATACGATACTAACCAGTGTTGCGTAGTAAAACATAGAACAGGTTTTAGGTGGTGTTTGGTGTATCTAAATACGAACACTTTTGATATGTAGGAATGGAGGAGGCGGTTGGATCGGATTTCATTCCTGTGGTCGAGTACCGTGTCTTCCTTAAAGAAATCATAACCTCTAGAAAAAAGGTGAACCAATTGGTTCCACTGTCTGCAGTTGAAGACACATTTGGTTCTAAATCCAATATGGCGTCCAGTCGTTTCAGGGGCACAGTGGTGGGGTTTTGGGTAAAGAGAAATTGGGAATAAATCCATAGTAGTGGAGACAGATGGCAACATTTTAGTTTAACCTATATTTTGGTCCTAGGATATATCCAGCAAACCATGTAAAAGTAGTTCAGAGTTCGACTTAATAATTTCTTTAGTGTTGAACATAATGCATCTACTAAGCTAGCGTGGTATGCTAACAGATTCTAATCTGGTTTAAGCTTGAGCCTTACTTCAGACGGTCGCCTTGTCAAAATATTAGTTTTGTTTTTTCTTTTCCCCCCCCACAGTTTTTCGTCTACTTCTTCTACTTTGCGCTCCTCACCGTCGTCTACATCGCCTGCGCCGCCGTGGTCATCACCCGTCACTATAGAAACCAGTCGAGGGGCGGGGCCAGTGACCTAGCCACGCCCACCGAGCTGAGACAGACAGTGGCGGCAGAAGGTCACTCTGATGCGGAGCCTCTTTCAAACGGCAAGACCACCTCTGCATAATAAACCCCCTGGCCACAAAACACCTCGCACTAGATGCCTTGGCTTCTACCGGTGGCGGGGGGGGGGGTCGCACAAAAAAATTAGCCGCTTTCAATGAAGGTGGTCTCACCGCCAAACCCCGTTCCGTATGGTCCAACAGCGCCCGGCTGTAACTCCCAGCACCGGCCATCCAAAATTTTGGAGTGCCACTTGTTGCCTCCCAATATCGTCGTTAAATACGTATATTAAACCCCCAAAAAGACCAGAAGATGTGAAAATGGTTGTTTCCTACGTGCCTTGTCTTGTCTTCCGTAGTGTCCTCACTACCGACGTGCAGCCAACTTTAAGCAGGAAGTTGTTGGGATTTGCCTTGCGAAGTGGGACCAGCTACAGGAATCTGCTGTATTTTTAAGTTATACTCGCAAAATGGTTTTGTTGTTGTTGTTGTTGTCGAAAACAGTATTAGATTATCACAATGGCGTTTTTGTCTTTAGGGATTTTGAAAACAGTCCAGTTTTATTCCTGTTAAAACGGAAAACACTAACTGATGCCAAGTACAATAGTATTTTGTAGGAACTCGTGTTCAATAAAGAACAAAAGGAATGGTTTTTATATTTCTACGTGAAGATTGTAGTGGGGATTTAGAGTAACTCTCAGAATGATTGTCCTTCTCCATATGCTGTAGCTGTCCGCACTATGAGGGTGAATGTTAACATTGGGTCATGAGGGTGAATGTTAACATTGGGTCATGAGGGTAAATGTTAACATTGCTTTAGTGTAAGCATCTGGTTGAGTGATTTCTTTTTTCATTTTTCTTATTCATTTAGGGAGAAAAATTATGATGAAGAAGACTAACAATAATGAGTATTGTTTTACACTAGGTAGTTTTTTCCCATTATATCGGAATATATATTTTTAGATCGCCACATTTAGTTATGTCTGTCCTGTCCTTGACTGAATGACTAGAGGTCAGCATCGGACAACACAAACTGTTGAGAAAAGTAGACGTCACTTAACTGGTACATGATATTGTTGACATATTTTGGTCAATGGCACTAGGAGTTTATTAATCATATGTGTAACTCTGGTCTGATGGGGGAGTTAAAATAATTATTTGTGCTGAAATTTTGTCTGACGGCACATGCCTTTTTGTTGATTTCTGTTTTGTTACAAACGATGTGTTTCTTTGATTTAAGAATTGCTGTGTCGGTTCACTGAGAGCTGAACATGAATGTGAAGCCATTAGTTTTCATTCACTCATTTGATAAAGGTGAACCCTGTTGGAATGCTGTAAAAGGAAAAAGAAGATACTTGACTATCTTAACCTCAATCATGTTCATTTTGTACTTTAATAATAAATCTGTTTTGGTGAAGAGATTCTGTGATTGTTTGTCAATAACTTTGTTGTGATTTTATAACTTCCCTTGAATGTCAAAACCTCAACCTTACCTACGATTTATAATCCCAGAAGTTGAGTCACAATCTAGAAACCTTTTTTTTATTACATAAAAACAAGTGGATAATGGCTCGGATGTTCTAGGAGGAAGTAGATGAGTACAGTGCACGGACAAACACGGTTTAAAGTTAGTCGCTTAATTGATATCGGCACGTTTCGTACTGCTGATTAAACTATAAAATGATATCACTGCTAAAATGGACTGCCTGCAAAATCCACCCAGCGTGGGCTCATGTTAAGCTGTTGCCGCAGGATCATTTTGAAAACATAACTAAATGGATTGTTATATATTGTTACAGCATACAAACGGGCGTTAATCAGAAAATAAATATCCCTTTTTTTTTCTTTTAATATCTTTTAAGACCATAGCGAAATGAACAGTTTTTCAAGTGCCATCAGTTACAACAGATTATAAACAGTGTATAAAATAACATAATAATCACAAAAGCTATGATTTTTAAAGACGATACAAAAAACAATTGACAATCTAAAAGTGAAAATATTGGCAATTATAGAGCATCTTTGGACTGCCGGTCAAGAAATCCTCATGGGCCTTATTCACCTAGAACTGAATGCGGAATTCCGCATTCAGTTCCCACAGCGTTTAGCGTTTAGAACCAAGATGGCCGCTAGGTGAATAAGGCCCATGATGTGCAGAAAGGGAAATAGGAGAGGTCTGTCTACTGACAGAATCTTTGACCCGTACTTGATTATTGGTGTGTTGTCCAGACTTTCATTGTTTAGTCAGCTGCAGTAAGCCAAGCTTGTAAACATGGGGTGTGCAGTAAAAGTTAACATGTTGTTTTCTGGTGTTACGCTTATTATTCGACCAGCTGTACACAGCGGTAAGGCAGACCTCCCTCGAAGCTGACTGAAGTTGCTCACGTCAGTATGTTTCTACAAGCTTTAGACATAGTTTTTATGCAAACTGATAAAAAAAGGAAATGGAGGCGAATTCACACTCCGTTATTCTCAATGGATAGCACCATACGAGATAGTGAATAGCAAAGCAAAAACAAGCTAATTATGTACAAAGCATACACACTTATTGCATATAGAGAGGTGTGTCTTTGTGTATGGCGTGATGCCATTAGTGTGTGACTGGATTATTTAAAAACTTCGGAATCATTTTGCAACATATGTATTGTGTGTATTTTAAGTGTGTGAGCATTGCTTGTGTGTGTGAAGGTGTGGGTTGTATGGGCATGTGTGCATGGGTACGCATGTATATGTTTTTGTGTCGTGTGTGTGTGTGGAATTATAACTGTGTGTAGGTATGGTTAATGTGTGTATGTGTGTCTGTACAGTATATAGTTGTGTGTGTATGCTTGCATGTGTACCATGGTATGGCTTTGTGTGTGTGTGTGTGTGTGTGTGTGTGTGTGTGTCGTGGCCGAGGTCTCTGGTGTTCTTTTAGATAATAGTAGTATTCTTGTAGAGAGTAGGACTTTAGAACATAATAGGTCTATGTTGTTTGATCGGAATAGAGCACTGTTGAAGAGGACATGGTTGAGACACCCGTGTGATTTCATTAACATATCACTAAAAACCCAAACAGTGGTCCATGCCACCAGTAATTATATTTTCATAATAATATTTTGTATTCTAAATGACGCTGTTTGCCAACAAGCATGAAAGCCTGACAATGCAGTTATTTGCCACACGACACAACAATGTTAAAGTGAATGTGGTTTAATGTGATTTATAAATAATACAGGGCACGTTTCTGGACAGTACCTTTAATGCCTTGATTAATGCCTGTAAGGGTTTCACTAGAAACCATAAAGAAACATCTAGAAGTCAAATCACCCATGAAACATTGTTTTGACCACTGCAGCAGCAGTACATCGAAAATGTATGGAATTCTCTAGATAGTTTTTTACACTACAATCCTAATGAAGTCGGCTAGTATTATGGGAGAATTTTACTATAACATATAAAATAGATATAATCATCATCTTGCTATATATGCTATAAATATATAAATATAATATATATATGCTATATGAAATTAAGTGTGGAAAAACACAGAGAGTCACCGGGTGATGACTCTTGTCTTTGTAAAACATTGGATAGCCTGTGCCACCAATATGTTAAGAAACATTGGGAAGGAATGTATGGGAAAAGGCAAACCAAGTTAATACACCAAGAGAATCAACCAAGGTAATAAACCAAGATAATCAACCAAGGTAATAAACCAAGATAATCAACCAAGCTTCAACGAATGTACAAAGGCCAAAGGTTATCCACAGCCATCACTTCTTGGTAGATAATTAGTGGGCCGTCTGCCCTTGGATATACAATATGCATTGTATGCCTTAAGCCAACCCTAGAGCATACAATGCATATGATTGATTTAGAGCATACAATGCATAGGATTGGTTTAGAGCATACAATGCATATGATTGGTTTAGAGCATACAATGCATAGGAGTGGTTTAGAGCATGAGGGAGTGATAATAAACTTTAACTTTGATACTTCGACTTCTTGACCTCTTATTTTTGATAACGTTTTTAAGTGTTATCAACAATGTACCAATGCAGCATCTATTGTCACTGTCATCACGTGATGTCACATCTGTATTTGAAAATATAACATCATTTAAAAACATGGGGGACATACCTCTTCCTTCACAAATGTAACAAATGTAACAAATGTCACTTTGCGGTTTATGATTTTCATGACAGTTGATCAATGAAACCGTGTTCATATAAAAAATAACATTTGACGGATTTAAATTGATGTGCCAGAGCTGTGTGTGTGTGTGTGTGTGTATTGGTGAAAAGAAAAACATTGGTATCATTGTTGTAATTGTAATGTTTCAGTGAATGAAGAATGAAGGAGTGCTTCTGAGCGTTCCTCGGACCTGAGGGGAAGCTACGCTCCGTCGCTGTATCCCACAGCCCCTCCGGCTGAACACACAATCACGTTGACGGACATGTGTCTCATTAGATGGGCTTAGACCTTTTCCACAAGCAAAACACACGCCACCATCAAGTCAGAGTGAATTAGACGCATTCCACTTTGTTGCACGATTGCGATTGATCTTGACAAAAGACATTTAGTGGCGTGTCAGTGAGGTGGTCCCAATACTAGTGATGTATCAAAACAACACAAGGAGTTTTTTTTTGTTCCCTGGTTTACACCATTGCATTTCCTTTTGCTCTCTCAACTGGATATTATAAGTGTACTACTTCTTCATCCACTGTGTGTTAACAATGTGGATTGTACATGTATTTACTAAGCTAATTAAATTCATGATGACTATAGGTTATTGAGCATTTTAGAGGGAGGATATTATTTATGAGAATCATGGATGTGTGTGTGTGTGTGTGTGTGTGTGCGTGTGTGTGTGTGTGTGCGTGCGTGCGTGCTACATTTACATTCGTGACTAATGTGTACAAAATGGGTGCAATGACATCATAGAATCCAACAAAATGGGATCATGGTTTGCATTATTTGTGAGTCAGCCGCTACTGGTTTGGTTGTTAATTTTTATGAATCTCTCCTGGCATGATGCTGCGCATCTGCCCAGAAGACGGTCGTATACGGAAACTGATATTCAAATCAATAATGAAGATGATGAAAATCCAGGTTTACGACTCTTCCTGGTAAGATTTCATACCACACCAAGACCCCACCCTTGAGTGATCACAATGATTTCATTAGGTCTACAATCGTGAAATCGTGAAAGCAGCCAGACCCATTAACAGAGATAGAGTAGATATATTACCGGCGTAATCACTAGTAGAGAAATGTGGTGTAAGCACTTGATTATCACCTATTACAAGCCCAGCAAGCTAGCCTGTTAATCATAATCTGAGCTATACAGTACAATTCTGAAAAGAAAATGGGTCCTATATACACCAACACACTTTATTTACACAAACTATAACATTAACTGGATTATTTATTCTAACTGAGCACAAGCCTATTTAAATTAGTTCACACAAAATAACAATAGTAATAAAAGTAAATAAATAAATGAAAGCAAGCAATAATAATTAGTATGTATAATTAATACCAAACAAAAATGTTGTTTTCAGCATTGGAAAGAGAAAGAGGTGATGATCCTTATATTATTAAATGCTAAAAGTTCCACTATTAGCTATTCCACTGACTACTTCCAGAGAAAATACATAGTCTAGATGTAAGGCCCGGAGAACATCTTGTAGTTTATAGCATTAGATGACTCCCTCTCCAGGTTAAACACACAGAGGTGTAATAGTAGGTAGCTCATTAAGCTAATTATGGGTCTGTATGCCAGTGCCCATAATTAACATCATGAGATACACCTGTGTTACGCCTCTGATATGCTCACATACACTTTCACTTCATCTTAGATTTCTAAATTGTATATTTGGTCTATTTTATTTCTTCAATTCTTCAATTCATATCCGTTTACAGTTGTGTAAACGCAAAATATAGTGTTGAGGCAGACATCAGATGTTCTGGAAGTTTGTTCCAGATAAATAGGTCTATTCTTTTATAAGATAAAAATGGCTGAGTAAATTCAAATAAATTGTGTCTACTGTTATTTAGTGAACCACAGTAAGTCACGAGTCTGTTTCTTAGACTAAATTGTAGCAGCTTCTAGAAGATTAGCTTTAAAGTTTAAAGTTTGAAGTAAAATGGCGGTCCAAAGAGAAGTTGTGATTAACTGAACAATATCTCTTGTTATGCCTACTTAAACTACTTTGAAGGAACTGACACACACACACACACACACACACTGAAACAAACTGCCCTCACATCAAATCATATTCAGATTATTCTGTTGGTTTTCTATGGAACAATTATAACTCCCCCACAATATATTCAATGATGCACCCGCATTATGCACTAATCTACAATAAGACAAATAGAGGACCGCTCTGCGGTTTTGCAAGAGAATATCTTAATTATTATGTGTGCGGGTGGTAATTAGCCATCGTCTGCAATGCCGCAGAGGGACGAAGAGAATAATATTCACATGAGTTTAAATGAATCATTACCGGGGCCGTTAAGGGCCCTCTCCTTTCTGCAGAGTCAGCATCTAGCGTTTTGTAACCCACCGAATGCCACAATGGGAAGGAACACTATTATCACTATTATCACACAATTTTGTATGGATGGTATTGATTGCGAGTGCAGCAGCATCTACTGTCCAAATATGGGTCCGAATGCATCCCATTCAACGCGCTGTTGTTGCGCTGAATGCATAAGCAAGCAGCAGGCTTTGAAATTACACCTGCATCCATTTATGTGGTCCGGACGCGTTGGCCTGTATCCTCCGTCACTGCAAATGTTTCGACCGCAAGGCCTATGAAATGCTTTTTCTTTTGGTTCACACAAAATCATTAGGACTTGAATCTCTTGCTGGGGATTAGGAGCATAGAAGACACCTTTGGAGGAGTTGCCATTATAATAATAATACATATTATGTCATAATAATAATAATACATATTTCCCTCATATTGAGAGAAAACACCTGCAGTTTTATAATTATTTTGTATTAATCAGTGATATGTATGTGTTAGTTATCCATCCAATGATATTTCCACTAAACCTAAAACTGTGCCATAGTTCTTAGCTTGACGCATGTGTAGTCAGTGGCTATGATGTTGCATCTACAAAGCTAGGACATTTATCCCAGTCAGTCAATCAGTCCCTTACAGAATACCCGACCATTTGACCCAAGCTAACCGTATATATGCTAACCACCACCACCACCACCACCCCTTTCTGGTCTGTGGCATATAGCTTGTCGCCCAACATCAAAGCGTGGGGCCCCGAGCTTTGATACTGCAGCTTGAATCGTGCTCATCTTCAAGCTCTCGGCCCCCCTTTCCCTTTTTTTCAGTTTTTGTTTTTTGTTCGGTTCATGCAAATGCAGTCGGATGAAAAGCCGGCGTCACCGTAGGTGGCCGACTCTCAGAGGTGCTGCGTGATGAATGCACGGGAGCTGTCTGAACATTGGAGACTCTTCTTCCTCTGCTCGGTCTCTTCTCCACCTCTCCGGTCTTTACTGCTCATGGAATTATTAATCATATCCACGATCCTATGAGATGTTATGTAAAAATATATATTCATAAATACACACACACACATACATGCATGCACACACACACGCGCACACACGCGCGCACACACGCGCACACACACACACACACACACACACACACACACACACACATGCATTTACACACACACACACACACACACACACACACGCATTTACACACAAACACACACACACACACACACACACACACACAGACACACTCATGCGCGC
>OMNO01067736.1:8186-18520 GCA_900303215.1 Trachyrincus scabrus | reverse complement strand
CTTTTTTTTTAAATTATTCATAGTATTGTTAATCAGACATGTCAATAGAGCAGGACCACCAAATATTGAGTCATTTAGCCTGGTGGTTATTTAGAAGGAGATTTTGGAAGTTTTCCCAAAATTTTCACAGTACAGAAAAATCTATCTGACGGACCTCATGGCTCCAAGAGGAAAAAATGTTAAGCATGTCAAATATGTCCTAAATACCAAGTTTCAGACATTTTCGTCCATCGGGGTGGTGGGGCTGAGCGTTTAACTTTGACCGCAAATTACACGCCCCCCCCTATAGGCGAAGTGGTGCATAGCGCTTAGCTGAGCACTTACCTAAATTGACCCAGTGATGTCGTTTTTTGAGCTATCTGCACCAAATTTCTCACACTTGTCAAGGGTCATGCCCTCTATGTGGCTACCAAGTTTCAAGGCCCTGGCAGCCTGTGAAGCAGAGCTGTGATTGATAGAATAATGTTCGCACATGTAAATAATTTCATTTTTGTATAACTCGGCCATTTTATTTATTTTTTAAATTCTTTATGGGATTTTTAATCAAACGCGTCCCTAGAGCATGTATACCAAATATTGAGTCATTTGGTCTTGTGATTATGTAGAAGAAGATTTTGGAAATTTTCACAAAATTTTCACTGTACAGAAAATCTATCCTGACGGACCTTATGAGTCCAATTGGCAAACATGTTCAGCATGTCAAATAAGGCCTATATAGCAAGTTTCAGAAATGTTCAGTCATCAGGGGGGCGGGGCCAAGCGTTTAACTTTGACCGCGAATTAGAGCGCCCCCTATAGGCGAATTCTGCTTAACGGGATACATATATGTTGGACAAATTTCAAAACTTTTGCCCAGGCAAACTCTGAGATATGGGCATTTCCATATCAGAAGAACAATTCACGCAATAACAATAGGTATCCACAGATACTCTGTGAATACCTAATAATAAAAACTGTATGGCTTGTTTTCTGAAAAATGTGTGGCATCGGAAATTACATGCATACCATGGATGCATAAGGCTGAAGAGTTGTGTTCAGACAGACACAGCAACGGCCCACACCGGATACACCCCAGGCTTACCAAAAACGACTCGCAGGAAAAAAGACGCGAGGGCACAGCCGTGCGGAAAGAATAGAAGCGAGCCCCCATCCGTGCAAGATAAAAGAGGAAAAGATTAAATGCTGGCCCACGAAGGCGATGCCGAAGACTGCGGCCCGCAGAAGGAAATCAGTCATGATAGCACTAATGTGAAATATAACTGTCACTCACACGAATATGACTCTCAAAGTGTACAATATATAGGCCCAACACTAAATACAATAACTGTGCGATATTGTGTCTGAGACGCGTCGCCATGCACACAGAGTATGGAGTTCTCAACAGCTTGATTTGTTATTATTCGTTTGTTCCTATAACTATATAGGCCTCATTAAAAGGGTTAATGAAGGTTTAGATTGAAGCGCTTGCATTCGCTTGCAAAACAAAACACTAAATTCTTCATCATGGATATAATTGTGTGTTCAGTCTGTCTGAAACAAACCAAATATATTAAATGTTTGTTAAACGAATCAATCAAATGTTACAATAGGCTTTAACATAAAACTAAATACAATAAGTGTGTGTTGTTTGTTATTATTCGTTCTTCCATATAATTATATAATTAAAAAGGTCATTTTTGACATTATTATTATTATTATATCCTACTTATCTTCTAACAATGTAGGCGTTTCCTTGTGTAACCCCTCAAACGAAAAACACTACACACTAATACGCGTGGAGCGCTGTCATGGTCAACGTGGAAATAGGCGGAGCAACCTCCACCTATGGTTTTATGAGACGTAAATAGCTGTAATGTCCTGGCAGTAATTCTCAGTTGACGCTCAGCAGTACAAAGTAGCAAGCAGGCTATAGGACACAGCCAAATATAGATCAAATGAGAAGATTAAAAAACAATCAAAATATAGACACCTGTTATGTTCGTAAAATAACTGGTGATGTTGTCATAAGCAATCTGCTGGCCTGCTGCTGTGGATAGTCTGGTAACAGCTGAAAAAAGAAGTAGGCCTATTTTGGATGCCATACTTGTGGAATTAAACAAAAACAAAACGCCTGATTGGCTGTCAAAGCAGTTTATTCTTTAACGTCCAATGCATCTGTTGATACACCGCTCATATACATATCAGGTAACTGCCAGAGCAGTTGTTACTACAAATGTGACTTTTGTAATAATTTTTGTTTAACCTGTGAAAGCGTAAGTTGTAATGATACATTTCTGGCAAGGAAGCTGAAAATACACAATAAATCTATACTGCCATCAGGTGGCCAGTGGATATAAATGCATTTTTACTTTACTTTACTTTATTTACCATAGCTTCTAATAACTCTTATCCCGCATCCACACACATTTATGTTTTTTAATTTGTAGACATAGACGACCTTCTTATTCTGCTCCTCCAACGCTGCAGCTCAGCCAAAGAGTCCTTTTCTCTTTTCTGGGGAAACAGACACAATCACCACCACACATCAACTCAGAGCATTATAAACATCATCACAGCCATCGGCATCATCCTCATCATCACGACCACCATCACCACCAACCTCTCTCTCTCTCTCTCTCTCTCTCTCTCTCTCTCACACCCACCCCCTGTACCTTTTTCGTTGACGGTATAGAGGGCCTCCATGCCCGAGGAGATGTGGTCTGTGACATGGCAGTGCATCAGCCAGCTGCCAGCGTACAAGGGACGCATCTTCACCGTCTGTACCAAGAGACACACCAAGAATACCCTTCACCGCTCTGAGGTCACTGTGGCAGTGACCTCACAACCAGCACCTTAACCATCATCATCATCAGTACATTATCTAGGGAGGTGATTGTGGGTAAATTTGACTGTATTTGTAAAAATTGTTTATGAAGGGTCAAACCAGCAACCTTGCTGGTTGCTCCTGAGCTACTGCCGCTGTTTAGTGATCAGTGGTCATATGTTGAGGGGTTACCTGGAATGTGGCCGGAAACAAATCGTACACATCGGTGCTGTACTGCCCTCCTCCCAACTAGAGGATGGACAGGAGTAGAGTAAAAACAAGGGGGGGGAGAAAAACTAATCAGCCATGAGAAAGGAATGCCTTTTGTTTGATCAATTAACTGCTTGGTTGTTGGTTTGTTTCAATGTGTGGAGGTATACTGCTGTATGAAATGTGTGTGAACATCATTGAGTGTGTGTGTGTGTGTGTGTGCGTGTGCGTGTGCGTGCGCATGATGTATACACACCTTGTATTCAACGCTGTGACCATGCCAGTGTGCAGTGTGTATGTCCACTTCACTGCCCATTCCCATCAGATACCAGTACACCTTATCCCCCACCACCATGTTTAAACCCTCCAGGTTTGCATACATGCGACCATTCATAGCTACCAGAGACAAGACACAAGACACAAGATTTGTGAGTTTGAATTGTTGTGCTATTTTGTGAGTTTGTGTGTGTGTGTGTGTGTGTGTGTGTGTGTGTGTAAGTGGGTGTTGCTAGGTATGTCATTAAATGTGAGCTTAAATGATCTCACCATGCATCTTGTTGCTCTCTATGAATTCCTCATTGTCCTTCAGACCTCTGGGTGGGTTTATGATGTGAGTTCGGATGTTGTCATCCAAGTACCTGTACGTGATGACAATCATGAGAATAACCGCAGACTAGACTGGAGTGGCCATACAGTGTTATTCAGACACTCTGTACCTACCAGCTCTTGTTCTCATCGAACACCAAGAAGAGCACAGCAAACTCTTCCACTTCCTTCTTCAGACCCAGTGACCTTAAAAACACATTGTTATTGTGTTACTTCTTCATTAGTTCATCATATCGGCCTCAATGCCAGCTGATTAGTGGGAGTATAGCCGTTCAAACCAAGCTTTCTTGGAAAAACCTTATTGTAAATACGTACCGAGCCCAGCTACTTCGGCAAATGATCAATGGACCAATCAGACCGCTGTACATGTCCTGGGGAGGAAAACCGTCAAAGTAAGAACGAGAAGCGAGAGTGAGTGTGTGTGTGTGTGTGTGTGTGTGTGTGTGTGTGTGTGTGTGCGTGTGCGCGGCCGGTCCATGATCAGCTTCAGTGTTGACCTGCTAGATGTCACGCTACCAGCCGTGTTAGGTAGAGCATTGATGCAAAACGTTACATTGGCAACGTCAACGCTGAGAGCTCATCATGCTCACGCTCGGCACACCGTTACCTTGACGATGTCGGCGGTGGAGTAGTAGGCCATGACAGAACATTCCTCCTGCTCATCAGTTGGTCCCGCTGTCACGTACCAGGTGTAGGTGTGGGTCTCACCTGGTCGAGGAACAGGACAGGAAGACAATGTGGATACAATGGATGAATGACACTAAATATAGCCGCTGATTGCATATAATAACAGAAAACGATGTGTAACTTGTAAGCAAACTTTATAACCTCGTAGAGGCTGAAAGCTGTTTATTCTTTAACGTAATGCATGTGCAGATGACTGTTGATACTAAAAATGTAACTTTCGTAATCACTTTTTGTAACCTGTGAGGTGAAATCATGTAATCATACATTCCTGAATGCTGGATGCTGAAGATACACAATGCATCTATACTGCCACCAGGTGGACATAAATGCAACTTCTGGAAAGATCGTATGCTTGTCAATTAAATCTCATAGGCCTACTCTGCATTGCTCCCACGTCCACACACACACACACACACACACACACACACACACACACGGTTTAACATAGAGAAGCAAAATACATAATTTGGTGTTTTTTTATCGCTAGAAGTATGAACAGAACAAATGTAGCACAAATGTCTTTCCCCACCTGGTTGGGTTTGGTGGATCTCAGCACTCTCTGTTTTCACTCCATGGGCGTGGATGGAGTAGGGTCTGGAGGCCATGTTCTTGAAGACCACCTTCACCCTCTCTCCCACTTTGCCATGGATCATAGGGCCTAGGATTACATGATAAAGCAGAGAATAAAACTGTATTCAGTGGACAGTTGCATTGTTAGTTTATTGTTCATCATTTACTATTATAACAAACACATTTGTTACATAATTACAAAATATGTCAGTAGGGCACACACACACACACACACACACACACACACGTACAAGTGCACACATGCACACGCGTACATACACACACATCGTACCCATGACTCCAAGGTGCTCCATGTCAGCCGGTCTGTCCACCTGCTTAACGAACTTGTCGTTGGTGAACTGCCGGTAGACCACCTTCTTGTAGCGGGAGCCTATGAATGCACCCTGCTTGTCCAGAAACACTCGACCAGGACTGTGGAAACAGAAAAAGAAAAATAGCATTTGAATGTACGGTGATGTACTGTGAGCTACTCTTCCATGTTGTGCTCAGCTTTAAAGTAGCTGACAATTGCCAGTGTGGTTTGGACCATATGTGTGTATGCACTGGCTCGTTGGCTCTCACGGGCTAATGCTGTCTAGCCTGATACATATGCATATGTCTGTGTGGCGGTGTGTGGGGTTTTGTCTGTAGGGGAGAGATTGGAGGGGGCATGGCTCTTGGGATCTGATTAGAAGACAGGTGAGTTTGTGGCTGGTAAATTAGCAAATTAGTTACTATCATCGCATGTCTTTAAAACACGGCAGTAGTTTGGCTAATATTTTTCACACAAAATGTCAAAATGTTAAAGCCATTATTTTGAGCTACTGTACCGCAACTAAATCTACATCAGTGTAGCCTATTTAATATTTAAATTCACAGCTATGTTATACAGTAGGCTATAATATATAATATAAATAATTGTATGTAGTAGCCTGTTCTAATTCAGCCTACCTTTATTTGACATGACAACAAGCTAGGCTATTAAATGGCCGTAGCTAGACAATGAAACAGTGCGCCTAAGTTATTTACACTACTGTGATATCTATATGTTTAAGTAGCTTGTGAGAAAGCATTATATTTTATCAGGACATAGACTTGTTTCTTATGATCATTGTAGTGTAACCGACTGTTCTTCTGACGGCACACCGCTCGAAAGCAGGGTTTCGAACCGCCGGCCCCAGGATTGGATTGCCGCTAAGCCAAACGACTGCAGCCATTCAGGTCTGCGAATTATAGTGCTCTTAAGGGCTCGGGAGTGAGGTTTACCATAGAGGACCCATGTCAACTCCGTTACACTAGCTCATTGTGACGAGGGGTTCAGTTTGACAGCCTAGTTCCAGCTACAGGTAGCCCATCCTGAGCAGGAAGCTCAATTTGTCAGAACACTGGCGATAAGGCCCGCCCTGACCCAGGAGCATCTGGAGGAGTTCATGCTGATTAGCACAGAGAACGAGATCCTCATGACTGGATTTGATCAAGTGGTGTGATGAGTCCTGACAACTCATCACACCACTCTTACAACTCAGCGTCGTCAAGACTAAACAGATGTGCGTATGTAATGAGTTAATATATTCCAGGTAATTTCAAGCCGAAAACAAGCCCCACCCCTTCAACGTGCCGCAAGCCCCCGCCCGCACGCGAGACGTCCCATAATCCTTTGCCCCGGATACAAATGCAAAACTAACGAACCCAGATCCAAGCCACTCAAAGAAGCCATTATTCTGAATGATAAGATAAGTGCGTTTGACAAATCTTTAATACACACAAGTAACAAAAATGAATTGCTGAACATATAATTGGTATAAAAAAAAAATACACACATTTAATATAAATAATTGTAAATCATATATCCCAACAATTTGTAATCACCTTAAATGTACATATATTTCTTATCATATCATTTGTGCTACCATCTCCTTATTATTATCATTAAACAAACATTTTCTTTGACTTGATTCATCATTGTGCCAGACTGTGCCCATGTGGCACGTTACATTCTGTGGTGAGGGTGCTGAAAACCATATTAAATAGTTAGAGTTAAACCTGCACTATGTAACATTACTCCATTAAAAAATATCTGAACTAGAAAGTTTCTCAAGAATAAAACGTGCTCATCCACGAGTCAATCCATCCAGGGAATTTTTCTCCAAATCGTTGTATTAATTTATGATGTATTAATAAATGATATAGCTATAACTGTAGCTACAACTCAAGCCACTAGAAGTTGCTAATGGGATAACCTCTGATCCAGCAGTCCTACTAAGTTGTAGCAGAACTTCTGGGGGGGAGACGGCACAGAGCCTGTGCCGGAAAGTTATGTCTTGTTTCCTCACGGAGATATTCTACCGAAGAAAACTCATTCAAACTCATTCATTGAGCTCGTCTGCTCTGAATTACTTCTGGCTCTGATTTGTGAGACTACTAATGGAAAACTTTTTTCAATATGCATGAAGATGACACCTGCATTCATATCATTTCCCTGTAAAGAAATGTATTTTAAACCATGCTATGTATGCCATGTTGCTTTGATGTTTAGATGTGTTTCTCAGATAGGCCTACATTGATATGCTACAGGCCTATACATTACGAAGAACTTCTATTCTAAACAGTAGAAGGCATAACACCATCTTACTATTGAGGCCAATCAAGGTAGAGTCTAAGCAAGTGGCAACTTTAGTTTATCAAGGAAAAGTACCAATATATTTTGATGTCAGCAATATGAAATGGTTTAGAAGGATGTTATCCCAAAGCCTATTAACAGACTCACCAGATGTCTCCATTGCTCTTTGTCAGCATAGGCAAAAAAAAAAAAAATTCGCTCTGCAAATAAGGATAACAAAATGATGATTCCGTTCTTACATTGTAAAAGAGGTATTTGCACTGTGGTGGCCCTGAGCTACATATAAAACTACATACATATAGAATATGAATAATTAATGATTTTTTGTTTAAAAAAAATAAAAAACTTAGCATGTCATATAGCACTGAAAGATAGATGGATACAATCTGGTTTCTATGGTTTAGCAATGAATGAATGGTTTGTTTTATTATTACATACAATCCGTTACATATAGATAAATAAAACTATGTGGAATCAAATATCGTAGGGTGGCTGAATCCCTAGTTACGTGTATTTCATGCATAAACACAAAACTCAGTGAATGACGTTATCATACGTTACCATATCATACCCGCTAGCATATGCTCGACATCTTCGACTTCCTCGAAGTCCAAAAGACAAGTTAAGCTGACGTCCTCTCAAAACGCAGACAGCACGCTGTACTCTCTCCATTTGCATTGAAAAGTCAGCTGCACGTTTTGTTTGGGAAAATTAGCTGAATCGGCAAAAGGCATATTTTTTGTTTATAACGGTTCAGAACGTCCACGATAATAATATTAATAGTAACAGCACACTGCGTCAATACCGCAAAATCTGTAGGAGGAGAGACGTTCCAAAGATCATAAGACTAAGACCTCCTTTGCACCTGGCATTAAAATGCGTTTTGGGTAATCGTATGTGAATCGGATATCGCCAAAATGTTGCATACGTAAGGGATAATCAACGAGTACCCCTTACAGAGGCTCCTCGCCTCGTGCCTTAAAACCGTTTAACGCACACCTGCTCGTTGAATATTCCGCGTACACCATGGTCATTTGCCAACAATATAAAATAAAAGCATTCGTGCATTTTTGGTGAATGTTTTGCACACAAAATTGAAAAGTTATGAAGCAAGAGCTTCCCGTTGTCATGACAAGGAATCTTTTACAACCAAGCCGGTTAGTCACAGTATGAATTACAACAGGCTGAGGGAAGCGAAGGTTATGGCTCCATCGCCGTCACTCGTCACAAAGTATTAAAATGAAGCTTGATTTTAGGTCAAAATGGTCTCACAGTATGTTTGCTATGATGGTTATGGTGTTCTAAAGGATCACACCATGTCGTGACCCAGTGTGCAGACATAGGCCTAACAATGGCAATGGCAAAATTGTAATGACTACGCTCGAGGAACAGAGGCAAATGAGCTTAATACAAGTAGAACACAAATGAAAGAACCATAACATATAATGTTAACATACTATTGGAATATGTTGACATACAATTTTTGTATGCGTGTATAATATTGACATCCGGCCAAAGTTTTCTCTCAATATCAACAATGAATGTGGATGGGAACACGAAACTGGCCTTAAGCCTCTGTCTTCAGCAATGCAAGGTACATAATTAGAAATCAGGCAATGAAGGTAATGAAGGTAATACGAAGAGGAAAATACAGCAGTACAGTCATTTTCTGGATGACCCAGAACCAAGTCAGTGTGTGCGTGTGTGTGTGTGTGTGTGTGTGTGTGTGACTAGATGTGTCGGGTGGTGTGTGTGTTTGTCTGAGCAGTAGGCGAGCTACCTGTTATCCAGACCATTGAACAGCGCTTTCTCCCAGGTGCGGTTCGGAGAGTAGTCCCAGTCTGTTTCTACTGCAGCGATGTAGTAGGTCTTGGAACGAAGCATAGTCTCACCCTGCCTCTGGAACATGCCGCATTTCTCCACCGTGTAGTTGGCTCGCATCCCGGCCACGTAGTCGGCCGCCATCGCCGACACCACCTCGAAGTGACCTGAAGTGTCCACATGTTGCAGTGGGCTTTGTATTAACAGCCGAAGATGAAAGGAATACTCACCGGCACGGGCTGTTAATTGTTTGTTAGTGTTCATTATTTGTTCATTAATAGTAAACTGACTAGAGATCAAATTAAATAAAATGGGGCGTGTGTGTGTGTGTGTGGCGTGAGAGTGTGCGTTTTACCCATGCTGTCCGGTTCCATAGTGACCGTGTGCGAGATGTGAGGGAAAACACTGATGCTGTCTCTCCTGGTCTGACGGTACAGGAAACTGTTGCCATAGAAATAGAGACTATGGATGTCCAACTCAGAACCCAGTCCGGACAGGTGCCAGGACACTTTGGACCCCTTGCACATTGTTAGGCCTGGGAGATTCCTGTACACATAGCCGTTGATGGCTATCAGAGAGACAAAGTGGAAGATGTGTATTAAAATAACAGACACTACTGCATTTAAGAACCTGCAACGCTTAATATTTGACACTACTTCATTGCATTGATAGGGTTTGTTAATATATATATGCTATCCTTTCATTTATTCATGTTAATGAGAAATGTATAGATAACACATTGTGGAGTGTGTGTTGTTGGTGGCTGGTTTAAGCAGCCTCACCTGGGCTGAGTCTGACTGATTAGACTCAATCAAGGCCCACAGGTTAAACCAGCCACCACCACACACACTCAGGAGGAGTGCTAGCATGTCAGCACGTAACACCTGCTCTGCCTGTTCAAACTATCTCAAACTCTACAATAAACCGGTTTAATCATCATCTGCCTGTGTCCTGCTAAGCCACTTGGATGGCATGTGGCAGGGCAGACTGCTACAGAAGGATTTCTGATGCATTTAT
>OMNO01067734.1:0-12766 GCA_900303215.1 Trachyrincus scabrus | reverse complement strand
GGGGACGCGAGGCGGCGTCGGTGAGGACGGATCAGGACGGATCGGGAGCTCGTAGCGGGGGGAGTAGTGGTCCGGTCGCCGGGCGACGGTGTCACGTGGCGTTGACCTCCATGATGTGGTCGTCGGCGGCGGGGAGCACCAGCACCTGCCGGGCGCGGCTGTGGTCGAACACCTGCCCGGGGCCAAAGGGCTCCAGGCGGGGCGCGGGGAGGCCCCTCTGCTGCTCGCCCCCGCCCAGCGAGTGCACGCTGCCGCGGCTGCGGACGCTGGCCGTGTCGCCCTGGGCGTCGTCCAGGCTCTTGTCCAGGAGGGACAGCGTGTCGTTCTCCACGCAGCTGTCTGTGGTCAAACGCACACGAGGTTAAGACGGGTAATCGATGCCGCTTCCCCGCATTTTATGTAATGGAAAAGACATATTTAACCTAACCCTAAAAGACATATTTTACCTAACCCTTTAACCCAACCCTAACATAAGGGGTGGGTTTGACTCGCTGGCGGTCATGTGTCTCAATTAATTTTCCCTTTCAAACTTCACATCAAAGTGAACAACCCCACTGAAGATGAAGATGAGGAAGATCTGCCAACACGCTACAGTACAGACAGATCAACTATTCAACCCATGGCAAAATCCCTCATTTAGAAATCTCTACACATCAATAACGTCCAATCAAATCCCACTGGCTACAGAATCACTGAGGTCTAGGTAGTGCTGGGCGATGACTATATTTACTAATATATATGGTTATTAAGATATGAAATAATTTATATCGTGATATAAATGATTGTAGGTCTAGGTCTAGGTAGGTCCACCCCTAGGTCTAGGTCTGTCCACCCCCAAGTCTAGGTCTGTCCACCCCCAAGTCTAGGTCTGTCCACCCATAGGTTTACGTCTAGGTCTGTCCACCCCTAGGTCTAGGTCTGTCCACCCCCAGGTCTAGGTCTGTCCACCCCCAGGTCTAGGTCTGTCCACCCCCAGGTCTAGGTCTGTCCACCCCTAGGTCTAGGTCTGTCCACCCCCAGGTATAGGTCTCACCGGGGTCCGGCTGGATGGCCTGCGTCGCCGTGTGCGGCAGGTACTTGAACACCTTGATCTTTGGGAAGGGCAGGTGTCCGGCGAACAGCGGCATCACTTCGATGTGCGCTCTGTGTGTGGCGTTGGCAGCCAGCGGCATGGAGACCATCCCGGAGCTCTTCCCACACACCGCCCAGTTGCTACTGCTGTCGGCCACTGTGGGGGGAGGGGTTAGAGGATGGGGTGGGGTTAGGGTTAGGGTTCTGCCCTTTACTGTAGAACTTGTCTTAAACAACCGGAGCCCAAAGGGATGACGGGTCTTCAATTAGCTGGCAGATGACACCACTGTAATGAACCTACCAGATAATGCCGATAATTACTGTTTTTGGCTCTTGTTAATGGCCATATTTGTGTAATTTTGGGGTGTTATTTTTCTTGCATTGACAGTTTTTCTTGCATTGACAGTTTTTTGGGTACAAACGTTGTACTTTATTTAATACACAGAATGCAGTATGTTAACAAACAAGAGATATAAATTGGGGCGGGCCGAAATAAATACACTAAAAAGGTCATCCTTATAAACCATAAGACTTCCTTACCTTCATACATGAGCTTTGTGGTCCGGAGTCCGTCCGATTCGGTCTTGCCGTCCTCTCCCAGCTCTCCTTCCGCGGGCTCCGTCAGTCGCGTGATGCATACCTCCAGCCCACAGAGGGTGCCAGAGCGACACTTCTGTTCCCCGGTAGCGGGTAGGATCTCAGCCCGCACGCTGTACAGGGTCTGGTGAGGGCCAAACAATGCCGTTATGGTAACTAAAGATCCATTGTTTTTTTCATAACAGTATAGAGTTAGAGTGGATGAAGCTTTCAGAAGGGGGTTTAAGTGTATTTCTACAGTGGCCAGTCTACACGGTGTTGTTTTGAAAACTTTACAAACACTTGTTTACTACTGCTGGCCGATGTTTGTGTTTGCCAATTATGCGCATACAGATCCCCGTTGACCCAGATTTGAGCTCGTCTGCCATCAGACTTTAGGTATTAATCTAATGTCTGATTTGTGAGACTAAGTTAGACCATCGGTTTGGGGTCAATAGAATGCAAGTGTTTACTTTATTTATACATCAAACGTTTCATCTTTGTATCGTTTCTATGAGGAAGCGTTCTCTGACCTGATGACATTACAGCCTGGTGTGGGTGTGTATAGGAAGCGTTCTCTGACCGGATGACATTACAGCCTGGTGTGGGTGTGTATAGGAAGCGTTCTCTGACCGGATGACATTACAGCCTGGTGTGGGTGTGTATACCCCCTAATTAAAAGAGCGGTGAAAGCTTGCTGGTGCTTACAGTGACTCTGTCCAGCTGGAACTGGTAGAGGAAGGGCTTGAAGGAGGAGGCGTGCTGTCCCAGCGGGGAGAAGCTGGCGGAGAACACGCACTGGAGACACGAGGGAAGGTCCGCCTTCCACCTCACCTCCCACAAGCAGAACACACTCTGCTTACTGCACACCAACTGGAGAGACACACGCACGCACGCACACACACACACAGACACACACAAACGCACATGCACACGCACATTAACATTAAAAAGGACCAAACAATGATGCTCTTCTTATGAGAGATCAACATCAAAAACAAGAACACAATGCCATTTTTTTTCGTCATCTTTTAAAAAGACAAAAGGGTTTTTTTTTATTTCACCTTTTAAAAGAGTAGTGATTTTGAAGTGAAGCAGAGAAGATAGAGTTTTGTAAATATACATATTGGTATCCACATGACCTCTGCAGTGGCTTTACAATTGCTTTTGATGGTTATTTTGCCTTATCAAAGAGTTTGGCCAATGAAAAGATAAAAGCGATGACCTCATTGGAGTTTTTTAGTCTCAGAGTAAAATAATAAATAAAAATGCTAAGATTTCAGGGTTAGGGTTAGGGTTAGTTCACCTGCTGGGCTTTAGTGTTGAGGGACTGCAGCTCCAGGGACGCCTGCTGCTTCTCCGACAGATTGAGCTCAGCTAGCTGGAAGCTGGCGTCCGACACGTTCTGTACGCACACCTGGATGTACTTCCTGAAAGGGTCAGGGGTCAAAGGTCACATATCAAGAGGGAGGATTTCTGCCTTGCAAACGACATGCATGAAAATACAGCGCAAGAGGTGAATGAAGACAAGATGAATAAATGTGTGTTTTCATTCCATTTTAGTTTAGACCGTTTTATTTTCCTTTAATCCATTCGCTGTTATTCATTGTATTTTCTATTTTATGACATTTATTTTACTGCTGAATTTCTTTCATTTTTGTTTACTTTTATGCTTGTTCTATCCATTTACCCATACATTTATTGCAAAGCACTTTATTACCTGTATTGAAACAAAGGTGCTATAAATGTTATTGTTTATACTGAACCACAGTATTGCTGTATTTCACCATCCCCTTCAAATCAAATCCTGGAGATACAAGCTCACAACACTTACATTTTGTATTTATTTTCCAAACAATTAAAAACACAGCAGGCGTCCGGGTTGCTCACCTGCTGCCGGCTGAGAGCAGCGAGTGTTTGGTCTTGAAGGGGATGTAGAAGGTGAGCGGGAGCAGCGTGGAGTAGATTGACCACGGGCAGTCTATAGACATCTAGGGGTTGACCACAGAGAATACCATTGGTCAACGTCCGCAGGCACTACACTTCGTAAGGAAAATGATTGTATTTTATTTTAATGAGGACAGGCTTCAATGTTTCGTGGAGGACTCTGGGAGAGGAAGCTGTAGAAGAAATGTCAGGCTTAGTGTTGAAGAATAGGAGTTGATCTCAAGTTATGGAACTGCATGTCAATCTGAGGCTTTTAATAAAAGTCCAGTTTCCAGTACCCACCCATTCTATACATATTTATATATATTTGTTTGAATATCGACACAAAATAAAACAACTGCATAACAAAAATAAGCTGTACTTTAAGTGTAATTTGTTATAAATTCCATATCCACCCTTCGTAATGCTCTGTGAAACATCTGGTCCGGCTGACTGCGCACCTGCCTCTGTATGAGACAGTTCAGATTGTCCCAAACCAATCAGGGAAGAGATGACCATTTCTGACCAATCTCCTGATTGGTCAGAAATGGTCATCTCTTCCCTGATTGGATCGGGGAAGCCATCTTGCATGTCAATCACTAATGCGTGAATGCAATACTTCTCAATGGCGGAGAAACATAGGGAGGGAGGGAGAAACGTAGGGAGGGAGGGGGTGTGTTTTTGGGTTGTTTATTTTCAAAACGTCTCTGCTCTCTCTCTCTCTTTACAACTCTCAAATCTTACCTACAGCAGGGTTAGGGTTAGGGTTAGGGTTAGCTAACCCTAACCCTAATCAAAATATATGTAATATTTATATTGTACCGCATAAAACCTTGGTAAAAAAACATACACATACAGAAAAAAAGTAAATAACCCCGCGTGGAGCTCACCCGCTGGTCGACGGCGGCCATGGGGGCGTCAGGGTGGCTGTAGCTGCGGGGCCGGTGACGCACCTCCCCGTTTGTCAGCCTCTCGTTGGGGGGCCGGTCGGGCCCCGGGGGGATGAGGCAGAGCACCTCCAGGAGGAACTCCAGCGTGTGGTAGGGAGGGGTGGGCGGCAGGCCGATGCTGGTCACCTTCTCCGATGACTGGATGGACAGCGGGCTCTCGCCAATGCACTCTACATAGAGTTGTGTTTAGAGAGACAGAGAGAGAGACAGACAGACAGACAGTCAGTCAAAATGTACACACACAATGTGTCCCTTAAACGTGACTTTCACACGTGTGTGTGTGTGTGTGTGTGTGTGTGTTAATCTGCGTGTGCGTGTGTCTGTGTTAATCTGTGTTTATCTGAGTGTACTCATGTGTGTGCGTGCTCATGTGTGTGTCCTCACCAGCGGTGGGGCTGAGGATGGAGGCTCTGCAGGTGGCCGAGGGGAGCAGAGGCATGGCGTCACTATTGCTGAGCTGCAGCGCGTCACCCTTCTTCACGGCGTAGTGTCCCGTCAGCAGGGTGAACCTCACGCTCTGGGGCAGGCCGGCCAGCAGCGGCTCTACACCGTGACGTCCAGAACAGGCGTGTTAGGCGCCGCGGCAAACACAGAAACCACACGCACTCTGATACCGACTTATTATTAGCTTCAGACGTGTGCGAGTAACGGGGTGCGGCAAAGACACACGAACAATAATCCTCTTTCGCCATCCTGTCAGAGTGAATATTATGTCGTACTGCATGATAATTTACTGGTACTGCATGTCTAGTACTTCTAATCTAACGTTGAATCTAATTCCTAAATTGAATAGTGTTGTAAAATAAATCATATTGAGAAACTCTGAGGTTCAACATCGATAACACGGGGAAACAAAGCTTGATATTAACTACAATGAGCAGATACGCTGATACTTCTCTTGGTATTGTGTATATTGTGTGACATTCCCTATCACTGGGTTAGGGTTAGGGTTGTGCCCCTGCACAAGGCTAGTCCCCGGCCAGGTCGGGGCCAGAGACACTGACCAGAGAGAGGCTCTACGGTGAGCTGGGGCTCCTGGGAGTAGGGTTAGGGTTAGGGTTAGGTTAGTCCCCGGCCAGGTCGGAGCCAGAGACACTGACCAGAGAGAGGCTCTACGGTGAGCTGGGGCTCCTGGGAGTACACCTCATACTGGATCAGCGGGTAGATGTGGGGCAGCACAAACTGGACCCGGCCCACCGTGGCACACAGCTGCCTCAGGGTATACGTGCCCGGATCACCGCTCTAAAAACACAAGGGTGATGAATTACATGGGAATAAGGTGAAGAGAGGAATGAATGGACACAACAGAGAGGATGATAGAAACCCAGGGAAACAGAGCAACACGGAGGGCATCCGTGGTGTCCGACCGGCGGTAGAAGAAACACGGACCGATCTTACCGGTGCCGTGAAAACGACGATGTTGTTCCCGGGCTCTAGCGTCACATCCTGCACTTTCAGCATCTGCGCGCCATCGTCCACGGTGACGGACAGCGGGCTGACGCAGTTTGCTGCGTCCGGCGACGAGCCGCTGTCGCGGCGACGCATGACCAGGTGGGTGTTCTTGCAGACGATGCCCACGGAGTTGAGGGAGTTGTCCGAGGGACTGCGGTCCTGGATCTCGTCCAGCTCCAGCGAGGGCGCGGCGAACGAGGCTGGCGCCGCGTTCCCTGAGGGGCGGGCCTGGGTGAAGCGCACTGCGCCAGGGTCAGTTTGTCTCGGAGGGCCCTTTGACCGTCCGTGAGTCCCTGCCTGCTCCAGGCTGAAGTGGATGCTCGTGGTGAGCTGCTGGACGTGCACGGACATGGGCATCAGGCACCGCAGGCTCAGTTCCACCTGCAGGGTGGCGCCGGAGTGCACAGACGCCGTGGACGGATGGAACTGCAGCCGCGTGAGCCGGGCAAACGCGTTCATGCCGAGAGTAAGTTTCTGAGCTGCTGGTAGAGAGAGAGCATCATATGATCAGATTAAGATGTAATGTATGAACCCATCAAAGGTGTAGTCTTCGTAACAAACACACTCACACTTGTCTGTTGATTTGCTAGCAAAGGACAGGATTTCCTGACAAGAGTGATTCCTCTCCTCACTGGTCAGATTTGCATCACCGGCCAGCAAGGCACAGGTCTGCAGATAGCTAAATAGTTTGTCAAGGAAATCTGGTCAGACTCTGTTAGATTCAATACTTAGTAGACCGGTGGTAGGACAGAGGAAAACATTCAGTTAACAGTCAATTTGTCTTCTTGACTCAAACATCTGGATTGTCTCATGACCTAAACCTACATGTACAACTAATGAGTGAGACCAATTAAGTGCAGGTTTTCGTCAAGACCTGGGAAGACATTGACTCTCAGATTCTAGTATTTTCCACAAGTATTTTATGTGTTGGCCCAGTGCTTTGAAAAGGATACTCCTCCGTCCTCCCCAGCAGCTTTTGGCACTCTGCGATGTTTTTCCTGGTGTGAGTGATAGGCAAGCTCCACCCCTCCGACACGTAGGACTTCAGCGCGTCCTGGAGGAAGGCCTCAGCACGTCCGGGGTCCCCTTTCCTCCTGATAAGAGCGCACACACACAGACCGGCATTACAGAACGGCTGAATATACCCCCCGGGGAGGGGAACGAGGCTGTTGATCTTCTCTTCCTTACATGTAGAACTCAGCAAGGCTTTTCCCCACCAGCCTGGCTGACCTCAGCCTGCTGATGTCCTTGTACATCTCCATGGCAGCGTGAGAGAGCTCCTGGACGAAGGAAGGAGAGGAAGAGGAAGAAATAAAGGAGGGGAAAAAGGGAAGGGGAAGAATGGAGAAGTTATGAGAATGATTTCAAGGGAAAAGTGTCATGTGTGGCAGCGTGTCTTGTGACTTTGTGTACATATATTTGAAGTTGTTTATCCCGTGAAGCAACCCAAAAAGCCACCGCGGGGACATGAACTTACGAGGTAGTGCCTCTCGAAGGCCTCCACGGACGATAAGGCTTCTTTGAGCTTCTTGTAAGGGCTCTGCAGGCTGTTGACTGAGGAGGGGAAAAAACAAGAGATTGTTTAAAAATGTATTTTATTGTATGACAAAGAGACTACAGAATTATTTTCAACTAAAACGATTTGAGCATGACTAGTATGTGCAAGCATGTGGAGACAAAGTACTTCTTATTAGTTTCTCACACATGTCTTTAAAGAGTTTTTCAAATTATATTATATATATATACTCTGTGTGTATATATATATATATATATATATACACAGTATATATATATAAATGGCCCTGTCCTAACGCTGTCACTATGACAAAAGTCACTGTTTTTTGGTAAAGATGAGCTGCAGTGGGTTAGGGTTAGGTCAATGTTTTTTGGTAAGGATGAGCTGCAGTGGGTTAGGGTTAGGTCAATGTTTTTTGGTAAGGATGGGCTGCAGTGGGTTAGGGTTAGGGTTAGGTCAATGTTTTTTGGTAAGGATGAGCTGCAGTGGTACAGTTGGGTTCAAAGAGTCAAAGTGTGACGTGAACGAAGCGGTCTCTTACCGGTCTCGGGTCTCTCATCGCCGAGGCCTGCCAGCAGGTCCACCGTCCGGTTCAGGTCCTCAGAATTCGGACCCTTCTCTGACACCAGGCCGCACTGCTCGCCCAAGGACTTGAGCTTTAGAAGGACAGGGTTAGGGCTGCCTTAAATGATCCCATATCCCTTCATCAAATGCAAAGATCGATTTCTTTTTTTAAATTATTTGAAATATTTTTTAAATGGGCTTTTAGGCTTGTAGGTTACTTTTATGAAGACAGACTCAGAGTATTTGTTAATGTTTCATTGAATAAAGTAATTTAATGCTTTGGGCTTTATTCTTCAACATGAACCTTTTTAGAGAAATGTACAGAACACAAAACAAATACATGAAAGGTGACTTCTGGCTGATTGCAGTCTGATTAACCCTATTTTAAATGTACAGGGTTAGGGTAACCCTAACCCAGTACCTTGTCTGTAGCGTAGGCCCATAGGCCCACTGTGTGCGAGCAGTTGGCTGCTAGCTGGGCCTGGTCACAGCAGCCCTCGATCCTGTGCAGAACCTCCAGGCAGCTGAGGAACACCCAGCAATCCAGCGCCCCCTCCAGGACTGACACCTAAACACCAGCATCATCATCATCATCATCATCATCACGCTACTCATCCAACTCTACACATTAGCAGAAACAGAGGGAAACCCAGGGAATTATCTCTAAATGAATTTCATCATGGCAGAAAATCTTGATCTTGAACGTTCCAGAGTGCACCTAACCCTAACTCCTAATGATGGTTTCTATATAAAGACGCTGCGCGGCTTAACTAATGATGCATCAGACGAGTCACGGGGTAGGGTTAGGGTTAGGGTGCACGATGCACAAGCAGAGCGACGTGGTGCGTATGAATGAAGAGGCCGAGACTATACTTTACACACCTCCAACAGGTGGAGTTCCTGCACACAGTTGTGCAGCAGCTCCAGGGCACGCTGCGTGACCTCCCAGGGCCTCTGGAGGAAGATGAGCAGGGTGCACTGGCGGGAGAACAGGTAGCTCCTGAGGTCCAGCAGGCTGGCCTCGCCCCGCTGGATGCCGTCCCGCTTCTCCATGTCGATGGGCCTCCGCAGCAGCAGGCCGCTCCAGCCGCGGACCGGAGCACAGAACGAGCCCAGCCAGTTGGCTCCGTCTGGCCAATGTGATATATAATAATATAACAATATAAAACTTAAAAAAAAACATTTATTGAATCTCTTTGAGCACATTTGTTGAGCACCTCTTTTGCAAGAGAGACCTAAACAAGGTCAAAACTCCTTGTGGGCTCATTTTCACATTCATATTATTCGCCTGTTCAACAAAGTACCGGTATGTCAAAAAAAAGTGTAAAATCTTAATTTTGAAAACTGATCAACAAAACGTCCTCTACAGCTGAATGTTTTTTGGTACTTGTTTTTCTTCTTGAGATGTTACTGCCTCTTATGAAGCCTAGGCTAACAGGCTAACACACAGCTGGCTAGCGCCCCAACTATCTGAAGGGTCAAATCACATTCCTCTTACGTTGCACGAATTATACATTTTACATGGAAATATGTCAAAAAAAAAGATTGATAGATTACACTTGGCAAAGTTATTCCCCTTTTTGTAAAAGTAATATTTAGTTACTATAATGTACTAGGCTACATGCTAAATGATCAATCGTCTGACTTTCTAGAATGTAACTAAAGCCCATCACATTGTCTCTGTAATAAAAAGGGTTAGGGTTATATGTAATACAATATATATCGAGATCGGAACAGCAACCAGCAGACAAATAGAGATCCTATTTTGCAGGAGTTAGGGTTAGGGTTAGGAATGGTTTACTGTACCTCCTGCTCCAAAGTTGAGGACGTACTGAGTGAACAGGGCATCAAGTTCATCGTATTGAACCAAGGCATCCTCAAACTGCTGCAGCATCTCAAACACAAAGGCCAGCTCCTCCTACACACACACAACATATAGTCATGACCATTAGAAGGAAGAACCATTGCATACGAGACCCTACTGCCCTCCCACAACAGCCTTTGAATTGACTTCATGGTTTATTCCCAACTGATTGCAATAGAAACTTTAACAGCCAGCACACCACGGGATCACACTTCATGTGTACGCCAGGGTAGGCCCTTGTGTAATACATTTTAGGGGCATTTTGGATCATTTCCAGGGCAATTATATCAAATGTTGAGAAATACCTTATTTTTTCAATGTTGCATGACAGACCAATATTCAATGACTACAATGAAAACAAAAATCTGGACCTGCTTTGCAAATACAGAGTAAGATACATAAGTTAACTCTGTATTTACGAGGGCTTTTAGTCATCCAAATTTCAAGGACAATTATATTTTTTTTTAGGGGCAAAATACATTTCTGACCCTGGCGCGCGGGCACACACACGCACACACCTGCACCATGAAGTACTCGCAGAAGCTCCAGCCAGGCTGTGTGCGCTTCTCGCGGAGCGTGCGCATGTCGTCCTCAAAGCGGCCCAGGTTCTTAGTGAAGGACATGAGCAGCAGGGTGCGGAGCTTCAGCAGGAAGGAGCTCCACGACTCCTGTGACCTGGACGAGTCCTTCAGAGGGTCCGAAAGCACCACGCACCTGGGGAAGGCCTGCTGGTTAACTCGTGTACGTTCCACACCCCTGAGCGACGCCATCGTAAGACGTAACCCTGCATCGCGTCACATCAACATCACATCATGTGCTCCACAGGGAGCACGGCAAACCGTTTCTTTGTAGATTGAAAAGACAATGAATGCACAAAGAATGATGTCATTATTTATGACTGAAAGTGGTGAGTTGTCGCTAATGTTCGCCATCGGGGATTGAAGCTCAGCGATTTTTTATTTTAGCCATTGGACGCACTGCGTCCGGTGTCTGCGGCCACACCTTACATCGATTACAACGGCAGCCAATAACTAATTCCCAGCCAAATGAAAAAGTTGACGGAATGCTCATTAGACGTAAAAACTGGCCCTTGGACATAGGCATTTAAAAAGGGCCCCGTATTTCTAAAAGGTTATCAAGAAAAAATGGTGACAACTGACTGGACTTCATCATTCTGTCTGGAAGCGGTCCGCCCGGCCCCCTACCTGTCGCTCTGCTTCATCTTTCTGTCTGGAAGCGGTCCGCCCGGCCCCCTACCTGTCGCTCTGCTTCATCTTTCTGTCTGGAAGCGGTCCGCCCGGCCCCCTACCTGTCGCTCTGCTTCATCTTTCTGTCTGGAAGCGGTCCGCTGGCCCGCTACCTGTCGCTCTGCTTCATCATTCTGTCTGGAAGCGGTCCGCCGGCCCGCTACCTGTCGCTCTGCTTCATCATTCTGTCTGGAAGCGGTCCGCCCGGCCCCCTACCTGTCGCTCTGCTTCATCATTCTGTCTGGAAGCGGTCCGCCCGGCCCCCTACCTGTCGCTCTGCTTCATTATTCTGTCTGGAAGCGGTCCACCAGACCACCTACCTGTCGCTCTGCTTCATCATTCTGTCTGGAAGCGGTCCGCCGGCCCCATACCTGTCGCTCTGCTTGTTGCAGAAATCGTTGCGGATCTTGTCCACGATGGAGGATCGCGGCAGAATGTTGGTCTTGTTCTTCTTCTTAGAATCGTTGGTCTCCACGACAACAATGACCCAGTCGGCCGAGCCGTGGAGGCGGAGGCTGTTCTGCCAGCGCATCATGTCCTCCTTCACGGACCCCTTGTACGCCTCCGTGTCCTAGAAAGAAAAGAAAGAAGGAAAGTTATTCACAGTAGGTTGGGGGATCTGTGCGTTACATACGATTGCAGGTCTGTTGAACAACGGCCTATTTAACAAGGTTGGGGAAAAAAGGACAATTCGTTATTCACACACGAATAACACTGTTATTAGTGTTATTAGTGTGTGAGAAACCTGTTTGAGTGGACTATTGGTCTTATGTGATCTCATTAGCTTTGAGTCAGTAGTAATGGTAAAAAACAAGTTTAGTCTGCAATCAGGCCCGTATGTTGCCATCTGGGTCAATAAATATTTAGGATTTTCAAGGGCAACAGTAATATATTAATTCAAACCAGGCTTAAACCAAATATTAACAGAATGCCTCTATGTGTACTGCTAACCCTAACCCTAACCCTAACCTAACCCTAACCCTGGGAAAAAGAAAACCGGCTCCATATTTCATTCAGACACATTATGTTTAAATGGCTACATGCACAGTGTATTAAAGTATATGTCCCGTTTGTGTACTTGAGTATACATATGCAGAACAGTAACAACTAGAAAGTACATTTCCTGTAGAAAATGTGAAGTGGGCTAGCTTCGTGCAGTCGGAAGTATTGCTTATGCAGCTCTGTAGTTACTAAGGATAGGGTGGCTAGGGTATCCTAGATCAGGGGTCCTCAACCACCGGGCCACCTATTGCCAGGCTGTGCAAACCCCAGAGCAGAAATAGAGGTAGTAAAACTAGTAAATAGTCAACTCTCACTCTCTCAGCTTCCCCCCTCACAGACACGCACACACAGGCCAAAAGCACCCGGCTGCAATCGGCCTTAATTGGGCGCAGCCGGTGCTGGACACAGGTAGAACTAGACCAGTCCACTGATTCAATTCTATCCTGCATCCAGCCTACACCTCACCCACATCCTCCCCCCAGTCTGACACAATAGGTGGTTGCTAGGGTGTTGCTTGGTCGTTGCTAGGGTGTTCTACTCACTAGATGCCCATACCCCCAACACACACACACACACACACACAGTAAATGCATTTTTG
>OMNO01067733.1:0-14191 GCA_900303215.1 Trachyrincus scabrus | reverse complement strand
GTGTTTGTGTGCGCGTGCATGCGTGTATTTGTGTGTGTCACTCACAACAGGACTGCATTTGGCTGACATCAAATTTGTTGTTATGTGTGTGTGTGTGTGTGTGTGTGTGTGTGTGTGTGTGTGTGTGTGTGTGTGTGCGTGCGTGCGTGCGTGCGGGTGCATGTATTTATTTTTCTACATCCTATTCCATATTTAGAAGAACTTCTTGCCGAACAATTTTCTGCGATACTTACATAAAACAAAACAGTAATTTGAGGCAGTGGCTTTTAAAACCACACATGACTTGAAAGAACAGGATTTAGATCTGCCTTAAATAGGGATATGTTCATAACAGTTGACATAGAACCTATTTATTTGCATAATGCACAGTCACACATGTAGGCCTATCACTCATTCATGCGGTCCTTCGTTCATCCATTAAGCCGTCCTATCAAACAGGGCCAGTTTGTCGTACAGGTTTATTTAGCGACATCCTTGTTCTCTGCCTCTGGTTGTGTAAACCAGACAGGACGACTGGACAAGACAAATGTAAACAGGATCAAACAGGATCCCCTGATTCCATTCCAGAGCCCTTCTTCTAACGAGCTTGATTTATATTCTTTATTTTGTATTATATATAATTATAATTAATATGTGGGTTATCCCGTATGTTTTTTTTTTTTAATCTGCAAAACCAGTTCTACTTGATCCATTTATTTGTTTAGCTGTTTGTTTAGCTCATAGCTTATTCTTACAAAACAAAATTATTCAAGGATGATAAAAAAAAAAAAGCCAGATGTTGCCTGGGAAGAAGAGCAATGCTGATTGGCTCGTCTAATCGGTTGAAAGTTGGAAAATTACTTGTTGTCGGCAGTCCAAAATAAGTGTCATTAACCTCTGTAGGCAACAGGCTGCTGACCTCCATTGAAACAGAAGCCTGAAGGCCAAAGCATACAGAAAAGCAAGCACACCAGCAGTTACATTTACAAGGCAAACAGTTCACTTCCTACATGTTGGTGACTTTCACCAACATATAGGTAAGTTTGCTTGTTGAGTCAATTATGGGCAGTAGGCCTACCGGAGACCATGATATTTACAGAACATTGTTATTATTTCGATAGTTTAATTTCATCATTAAATGTAATTATGCCCACTTTCACATGAAATACAACTATTTTCCAAACAAAAACAGAATTCACTTGAGTGGCAGATGAATACTTGATAATTCAAACCCAAACATCGTTTTGAGTCTAGACTATAACAGCAACACAAGAGCATCTATTTTTGTTTCTTTAGGCCTCCTTCAACCTGTGAAAAAGTGACAACAATATCTTCGACATGCCGACGCTAACCTGAAGACTGAGTAATCACAGCCATTCATCTGCACTGCTTATCTCCCAAACACACTTTCCCCACCACAGCCATGCACGAATGCGTCTGTGTCTGAGTGTATGGCTAAAGGCAAAAATTCTGTTTCAATCAGAAGAGTCCCATCATCGTGGCGTTTGAGTAACAAGTGGCACACAAAAAAACCCGAAACATGCTTGCTGATAGAAACCCTTGGGCTGGGATTTCTACGAAACACCACCACTCTTGTCAAAGCCAGCGACATGACCTGGAGGTTTCAAAAGAACCTTAAATGCTTCTTTGCCATTTGTCTCACCCATCCTCGAGCTATGTGGCTACTACGTTTCCAAGGCTAGATAGCAATCCCTTGATTCGCCCACGGTACGTTCTAGAATAAACCCTCACTTCCTGTGTGTCTGATAGAATCTCCTAATTAATTTTGCCGAAACTCTCGACGTGGGTTCTGTGTGCAAGAAACGGGCCTGGAGATAGCTTTGGTGGATGTCTTGTACCCATAAAGTATAAAGGGACTGGAAAATGACTTATTGTAGACCAGTTGTAGACCAGTGACTAGACCGGCTTGCACAGGTCACTCAGGTCAATCAGTCTTACTGTTTATATAAGCTGTTGTATTATTTAGTTTTGTATCTGTGGTACAAAATAAATAAACAAATGAAACAATACGTCCTTGGTCCATACAGTCTGTTCTCTAACAACAAGTGAGATGATGATACAAAGAAAATCATAGATGATGGTTTAGAGGAAACTGCGTATCGTTCATCGCTCATTTTTCTAAGTACTAAAGCAAACTACATGTAGTAACACGCCTGCAAGGATCATGATAAAGCACGGTGAACTACAAAGTGAAACTCTAAATATCTATCGGCAAGATGCTAACTCATGACCATATTCTACCCCTCTATTGGCAGAATTATGTTTATATGCAGATACCACTTGGCTAGTGTTGAATATGTCATAAACATGCAGCTCACACACACACACACACACACACACACACGCACTTTTGATCATTGTACCAGACTACAGAGAATTGAGGAAATGCTAATTTGGCTGTCAGCTCTTCTAGTCAGTAGGACTGCTAATGATTTCTACCACGGGTGGATCCAGAGAAAACCGTACCTGCAGTGAAATACAATATGGCCAATTACTTGCCATTCACTTCATTTGTGTTCTGTCCCCATTATCAATTAAAGGGGGAACTTCGCTGCTTTTCAACCGGCTTCGTATCGTTTCAACGTGGGTAGTATATGCAAATGAACAATGTTCACCTGTCCTCCGTGTTGCCTGCACCCAGATCTCCCCGCTACTTTTGTCCGGCGGATGACGTGAAACGCTGCGCCCCAGAGACACAGAGAGCATCAGCAACAACGATTTTCACACTATATCCCTAATGCAGATAGATAGAGATATGGTTGAAAATCTGAGAAGTTATCCTTTAATATATTGATTGCAGAATATGCTAGAATATGCTATACCACCCATTGACCACTGTATGCATTTATTTAGTTGGTTATCGTTTTTCAAAGGTTTTGTGGGCTTATACAAATTCAAATTGCATGTTTACCTATAGAACAATATGGAATACTGTATTAGCAGAACATTAACGGAAAGAATAGTGAAAGCAGAATATAAACACTATTTTCATGGCTATCCCCAGTTATGCAAAGAAGCCGAGACAAAAGTAATATGATGAAGATACCTTCAGGGAGTAAAGTTTAGTCCAATAATTTACATACATAAATTCAGTATTGTCAGCCCATTTAAATTGCTAGTGATCATATGAGTTTGCAAAAGGGTTTGTGTTTGTAGGCTATGTATATGTGCAGCGGGTTGGGTAAATTATCACAAGACACATTCAAACATATTTATGTTGGCCTGCTGTGTTTCCAAACAGCTTTCAGAACAATGCTGGTAGTTGTTGACATGGCCGGCGGGTTTCCTGTTGATGCCTTCGTGGAATTGATCGGTTTCGGTGTCAAAAGAAACAAAAAAAGAAACAACTCATTGTTCAAATATAGATATTTATTTCCATTATACTATTATACAAAGTAGCTTTTCTTCAGAAATGATTAAATGCCATGAATTGATAAAAGTCCACTCCACACTGTTATTGTGAACTGTATCCATAGGATACAAATCAGTGGATTCTTGTTTTTTAATAAAGCCACAAAATAGGTTTTTTTTCATACATAGTACTAAATGTTTTCATTTGAACACTCGGGTCTCCAATACCTGAGTTTGACAGCCTAGGGCCCAAGAAAATCCAGACTTTACTTACTTAGTAGCTTTTAGTCAACCAACCTACTCGGTACACTAAAATGTTTTCTCATCAGATCGATCAACTCTCTATCCATGCCTCCACTGACACTTGGTATTAACAAAAAAAATAAAAAAATCAACCAAAAGAATCATCCATGTCGTTCGTGGAGTTAAGGTGGCCGGCGAGCTCCTGCATCACCGCCACCTTGCCGATCTGGTCGTTCCTCCTCTTCTCCATGATCACGTCCTCCAGGCTCTGAAACTCGAGTACGTGGCGCTTCTTCTGCGAGAAGTGCAGCGTCAACTTGTACGGCTGCTTGCCGATCCTGATCTCCCCGCCGATCTTGAACTCGCGCCTGCCGTACCGGCACCACGCGGCGAAGCACTCCGCGTTCCGCCAGTGCAGCTCGCGGTCTCGCGCCCCGACGTGATCCCGCGCGTTCCTCACGATCACGTCGAGCGGAAGCGCGCGGTACCGATACAGACCGTTCACTATCCTGCCCGGCTTGCCCTGACTCGCGTCGCTGAGGAAGCCGTTCTTAATCTCGGCGCGATGCATGTGCACCACCTGGAAGTCGCCCACGTACACCGCCCAGTGCGGATACTGGCCGCTGGCCACGAACTCCAACAGGTCGCCCGGCCTGCACTTGTTCTGCAGACTTTCCGCGGAGTGAGTCGCGTTCGCGTCCGTCTCCGCGGCGGCGTGTCTCTGGTAGATGCACTCGTCCGTGTAGTGCACCGAGCACTCCAGCTCGTTGTGGGGGTCGAACGGCGACGTCTCGTCCTGACTCGGGAGGCGCGCGTCCGGCGGGACGTCAAAAGTGTCCTCGTGGTCGTCGTCGTCGTTCGAGAAAATGTAGGACACGCCGATCCGCGGTCCGCCGTCGTCCCCGGGATCGAACCCGTTCGGGTCCGATGTTGGAACTTCGTTGTAATTTAAATGTGTCATTTTTTCCACCTGGTTCCCCATAAGCCTGCGAAATGAATAATTAAAAAAAGAAAGTGCGGGGAGACACGTCACAAGGGCCAGCTGTTCCGGGCGAAGGTCAGGTGTGTGCAGCAGGGACATGCACGGAGCCTAGTTCAGCACACATCCAAACAGGTGACGTGCCAGTAATCCATTGCCAGACAGTCGCGCAGTTGGTAAAGTTGATTTTACCTTCAAACTGTCCAAGTATGTTTCCCTAAAGAGATAAACAAAGACCGTTAACATTTCAATAAAACAGCCAAGTAATCTTGGTAGCCATATTGCCGTGTCAACAAACCCGTCACGTCCGACCTCATTCCTGACAGGTGAGTGGTTCACAACGCACCTGTTGACTCGGCTCCTTTTTTTAAAAAATCCAAATTAAATTCACACCAATTCCTTTTGTTTCCTCTCTCGATTATTCCATCTCTTCTGAAGTCCGAACGGGGGGCGTTGGAAACCTATCTCTCTTTAATGCCCGGTGCTTGCTCTGTTCCTCTCGCTGCTGCTGAACCGGACGCTCAGGTCTGGGTGTGAGCCGCTGCGAAACTCAGCCGGAGCTTCAGAGGCTGGGAGGTGTCGCCATTTAAAGCGGCAGTGTGCGTGTGTGCGCTTCATCCCAATATTGGACATGCGCGTCGTTGTGGTGGTTGTTGTTGATGATGATGATGTTGTTGTTTGTTCTGCTAAGTGTTCCTGTTTATGCCACGAGCCAGAATTAGTTGTGAACAACACATACTGATACGCGTGTGGATATTAATGGCTGCAGCTGTGTTAACCGTCAATACGTCCCCAAGGCATGTATGATAGCGTAATGCACGTAGCCTAAGCCAAAATAGACAACCACAGCCACTTCCACTTCCACACACACACACACACACATACACACTTTTTTAAAAACTTTTTTTATCCAATAATATCCCAACACTTAATATGTCTGTATTCATAATTCATAGAGCCTTTTATTTTGTACCCACCCTTCACATGAAATACTGTCAAATATTGTGCGTTGTTATTAGTTTGCATGTTAATGTGAACCACCTGTCTGTCTCTTTTTCCGTCGACCTGCTTTTCCTGTCTGTGACTGACTGCACACAAGTGCACACATGATTACACAGATATTTCAATATTTCACCTGAAGTCATCTTCTCTCTCTCTCTCTCTCTCTCTCTCTCTCACCCATGATCCATCTCTCTCTCTTTGTGTTTATTGTCTTCCTCTCTTTTATCCATCTGACTGAATCCCACGGCTTTGTCCCACTCTGCCCTGCCCCACCCCCGTGTGTGTGTGTGTGTGTGTGTGTCTCTCTCTCTCTCTCTCTCTCTCTCTCTCTCTCTCTCTCTCTCTCTCTCTCTCTCTCTCTGCTGGCTGTCAGTTTAAAGACACTGGCTTCAGCTTCTTCTGCAGGTGGAATATCAATATCAGACAACAGCCTCACACACACACACACACACACACACACACGCACGCACGCACGCATGCATGATTGAAGGCAATACATGCATTCATCACAATCCCATGAATACATGTAAATAGAGGAACTCGAATGCATACATGCGTGTCCAAAAAAAGGGTGTGACACAGCACGGTACACATTCACAAGTAGTATTGTGTGTGTGCGTGTGCGTGTGTGTGTGTGTGTCATGTAAGACGCATACAAACACACAATACAAGTTGTGCATGTGTACTGTGACACACACATTGGAGGACGATATAGGGGGAGTATGTACAGTGTAGACAGTATATATACAGTATATATATATATATATATATATATATGTGTGGCTGCCACGCCCCATAGTGGTGGTTACTGCAGGACTTCACCGTCATTGATCAGAGAGACCGTGAATAAACAACATCACGCCACCCTCCAACCTTATTTAGTTTTTCTCGCTGTAACAAAGTACCTTTTCTGTTTCCACGTGCTGCCCTCTGTTGTTAGTTACATCAGAAGAATTTTAAGCAGCTAACCGTAAGCCCTTTAAGACTTCTTCCCCCTTGAGTTCGTACAAACACACTAACATACATGCACACGTGCACACACGTGTGTGCGTGCACACACACACACACATTAACCACATTAACACACTAACACGCACAAGCACACACACACACACACTGACATACATACACTTGTGAACAAGCACACACACTAACATACATGTGCACAAGCACACACACACACACACACAACACACGCACAAGCACACACGCACACACACACACACACACACACACATCATGTCTTCCCATTTCAATCCATTCCGATCTACCTCTCTTCCAAAGGAGGATACTTTGTTGACTTCCCCTCCATTAATGTTAGATTACTGTTCTCAGGGCTGACAGATATTTAGTTGTATTCTATCCCTGAGCACAATGTCTGAGGCTTGGGTGATTTGATTAAATTTCAACACTGCCTGGATTGTTTTGGCTATATATGTGTTGGATGTGTGGATAGGCTGTTACCTTCCCAATTGCTTTTACTGCTGTCTGTTTTACTGCTGACCTGTTACACTGTTGCCATTTGTATTTATTACAGAAAGTAGCATAAACTTGTAAAGGTTCTGTCTGATAACTGCTTTGGTACACAGCTTTAACTTGGCAGTTTGCATGCAGCTAGCATTTCTCCTCTCTGTGTATTCTTGAGTGGCCAGACCCATATTAACATAATGTTTGACTGACACCTAGTGGTTACTGCTATTCCACCTTTAGTAAAAGAGACATGCATTATATTCAATTGCTAGTCAGTGCTTTCTATGAAAATTACAGTCGCCAGCTTGTATTTTATATGGGAATGCGCTATCACATGCATCATATTTTGTTTTTGTGCACGTGGACCAGCTGGTTTGAACCATTCCAACCCATCATTTGTTTACTCCGGTCTGTACTACCGTGTGGGCCCCAGGTGATGAATGCTATGTAGCATTGCTGATAATTCAACTCGGTAAACAAAACACCACTTGTTTGGTCTTCACAAGCAAGCAATCAAAAATAAACTGCCAGCTCGCTGTGAACCGCAGTTACCTTAGCGAAACTTTAAATTGTAAAATTACGGCCCCCGTCCACTTCTGGTTCAGGGACAAACTAAATGACAGTGTTACAAGCTGGTCTACAGCCAGAATTTGCATGAGGAAAGCTTTGGAACAACATGCATTTCCTGGAAGTATATCGCAATAACATTTGGTCGAGACCATTACATGCAGCAGCGTGGTGAAGGGCTGAAATTATGATTCAGGGGGATCTGCCCTAGACTAGTGACTTGGAATTTAAATCATGATGATTTATCAGTAGGTCATGAAAAAAAATCTACTGTGATGAAAAGAGAATATGTTTAGAATATGTTATATTTTTTAATATACTTTTAATAAATATAATAATGGTGGGGGTAACGGTAAAAAATTAGCTGCACGCCATATCTCGGGGCCCATTTCCATTCATTGAGCCCTAAAAAAAACCCCATTATAATCTGGTGTTTCTTTTTTTCAGCAATAGAATGTGTGAGTGTTCTACTAAACACAACCCAACTCAATCCATTGAAAAACAAACCACAGTGGCTTTGCTTTCCTTTAAGGAACTGGAAACAATCACATTGCTTTCCTGGGGAATTGCTTCCATCAAATTTTAGATCTGAGAAAATAGATGACTTCTTCCTGGAAAATAAGAAAATGCCTAACATTGTCATGCGCTTCTCAAATGCTTCGATGGTTGAATACATTCCTGTGTTTTTTTCCCCCACCGTCATATTTGATATATATTTCTAAAAAGGGAAACTCTACATTGACTCAGTATTATATTGCAGCAGAATTCATCAGCCGTAGATGCAATAATACGCGTTTCTTTTCTGTGACATTTCCGTCTGCTACTGTTAAGATTTAAAAAGAGATTGACTGGCCTCATAATGACACTATTAAATAGAGATCTATAAGTCATATTCACATGAATATTTTAGAGCTCGGATGCTGTGGCTCATTTCACTGTCAACTCACAAAAACATTTTTCAGTTTTTTTCTTTTGTCATCACCATTTTAAACTCTCATGCAAGTCAGCCAACCAGGCACTCCGCCGGCCAGCCAGGCGGAGATCTTAATCGACAACATACTGTCAAGTATCAGTCTTGTTTACGGAGCTCCAAGCATGTGGCAGCATTTGGCACAGGATTAGAGAGGGGGAGAGAGAGAGAGAGGGGGAGAGTGTCTGTGTATGATGAATGTGAGCGTGAGCTAAATGCCAGGAAGGGAAGATGGAGCAAAGGAATAAATAAGGGAGCAAGGGAGCAGGAAAGGGAGAGGGAGCGGGATAGAGAGAGAGAGAGGAGGGAAGGGCGAATGAGCGATAGAGCTACCGAGACCGTTACCGAGAAAGAGCTCCGAGTCACATGCGAGAGGTCCTATTTTTAGGGCCTGTAAAGTATGTACACAGAGGCCTCGTGGAAAGAGACCAGAACAACAGCAAAACACAACACCACAAACCCAGCCACAGAGAGACGAGAAAAAAACACATCCTGCAAACATTGCACACAGACGCGCGGCGTCAACGCGAGAGACAGGAGCAGAGAGTGCATGGTACATGTCAAATCCTCACACTTCTGAGTTTGCGCTTTGAATACAGACAAGGACACCTGTAGAAGGGGCGAGAGAAGGGAGGACAAGGTAAGAGATGTGTTGTGACCTGGTTCGGTCCGTGACAGCTGCCATCTGTCTTCATGCTTGGTGTCCATGTTTGTTATTGTTTCCAGAATAATACACAAATCCTTATTGGGAACATTTGTTTACACGGTAGAGATTTTTGTTTGCACAATTATGAAAAATAACAATTCCTGCAACACCAATTTCAGAAAAGCTGGATGTTCTGTATAGTAATCTAGCTTCCAATATTATTTCATTTGGTTAAATTGGCTACAGTTTAACCTTTATATGCAGTATTTTGAGTGACCACCTGAAACAAGTTCCATGAATATTGCTGTAAAGAATTACAAGGTACCCTTTGTACCCAACCTCTTACCTATTTTACTAAATTAATATTCTCCTAAAACCCTGATCCCAAACACTCCTGTCAATGAGAGTCAAAGTATGATGCATAATTCAAAGTATAACGAGGAGCTGGAGCATAATATGTTAGGCTCATGGTCAACAGAAGCAATTACTCATAATGTGCAGTCAAAGTTTTGAGATGCTTTGTGAATTTGCTCAGACTTTGTATTATTAATAGCTTAGGCCCGATTCCCTGAAGCATTTCACTAATAATATCAACTGTATGAGATTGGCACGGAGTATCTCAAACCTTATTGTAATTCCTAATGGCTGACCCCCTTGGCTTTCTAGTAGCAATAATTAATGCCACTGCCATGATTCAAGGAGACAATAACTTGATGTCTCCCATTAATACTCAAAAAGCCTTCTGGCTAACTGCTCATCCTGTAGTGGCAGCTAGCCCATAGCTACCTTTTGAATAGTGACTGATGACCCCCTTCTGATAAATAAGCACCCAGAAACTAAAAGCCTTTCACTTGAAATCATGTGGTCCAGTAGATGAATTAAACGTCAATGTGATGGAGGATGCTTAAGCTGAAGACTCATAAGCTTTTACAGCTAGGCCATCCATCATGCAAATGTGAAAACAACAAAAGTTGATAATCTAACAAATCTCATAAGTTTGAATGGAATGGTTCGAATGGAACATAATTTTAAATTATACAGCAATTCCAAAGCTATTGATGAACAATGAATGCCACCGGCTTATACAACTTTGAATATCTCTATCCAGAATGGACTGTGCCGCTGTTGAAGTCTTCCACTACAAAGACAAGGAGCTGTCTTTCGCCTTACTCCTGCAACTCAACAGCCTTCGACAGGACAGAGTTCTCACTGATGTGCTTCTGTGTTCAGACAACACAGAGATCCCATGCCACCGCAATGTACTGGTTTCCAGCAGCCCTTACTTCAGAGCAATGTTCTGCAACAACTTTTTGGAAACAAACCAGACCAGGATTAGCATAAAGGGCATCCCGTCTTCTATTTTGAGTAGCATTATTGACTATGTTTACACAGGACTGATCAGCATCACCATGGAGACCGTGTTACCTCTCATGCAAGCCGCCTCCATGTTGCAATATGGCAGACTTTTCGAGGTATGTTCAGGTTTCCTACAAGAGCAGCTGAGCCCAGAAAACTGTTTGAGCATGATCAGACTCTCTGAGATTCTGAGTTGCAGCAGCCTGAGAAACAAGGCCAAGGCGATGGCCATGAAGAGCTTCTCGGACGTGTCGTCTTCCGAGGACTTGTGCGAGCTCTCCTTGCCCGAGCTCCTGGGATATCTGGAAGATGACACCCTTTGTGCGGACGAAGAGCAGGTCTTCGAGACGCTGGTCGCTTGGATCCACCACGACCCTCGATCAAGGGGCGGGGCCATCAGTGACCTTTTTAAGAAAGTGCGTCTTCGCTACGTTCACCCAACCTTCCTCTTCCGGTTCATCGCCAACGATCCTCTGATCCAGTCCTCCGCCCTTTGCACGGAGCTCATCGAATCCGTTCGGCGCCTCATGTTCGCCCTCAACGCAAAGTCCCCGAGTGACGCGGCAGTCGACCTCAAACCGCTGTGGGTGGCGCCCAGGCGCTACGCCTGCCGCGAGACGCTGGTGGTGGTGGGCGGGAGGAAGAACAACGAGCAGACCTCAAGGGAGGCCCTCCTCTTTGACGAGGAGAGCCGGACATGGCAGTGGCTCGCCAAGCTGCCCGTACGCCTGTACAAGGCTTCCTATGTCTGCCTCCACAGTGTCCTTTACGTTCTAGGGGGCCTGACCACGACCGCCGCTACCACCGCCACCGCCACCACCGCCACCACGCATCAGGTCAGCTCCGCCGTCTACACCCTGTCCCTCAAGACCAACCAGTGGCGAACAGCCGAGCCCATGCTGAAACCACGCTTTGCCCACCAGAGCGTTTCCTTCCTCCACTTCATCTTCGTCCTGGGTGGCCTTGGCTCTGACAGACGTGTGTCTGACAGCGTAGAGAGGTGAGATTAAAACTCGGCCGACGCCCATTACGATAACGCACCGCGACACAGTATGTTATCCTTTGAATTCTAGGAATGTCCGTTGTAGAGCGTACAAACGGAAACGTAACCTCCATGTTGCGTGACCAGGTACAACAGTATGTTCAACCAATGGGAGACCATGTCACCGATTCCTGAGGCGGTGCTCCACCCAGCAGTCGCCGCGACCGACCAAAGGATCTATGTGTTTGGTGGAGAGGATGCCATGCAGAACCCTGTTAGGATAATACAGGTAATACCCGACGTCCACGCCCAGTCTCTCATTCCAAGCTCAAAGTATTTGTGGCTTCAGCACATATCTAATGTTCCTCCACATTTAAGCTATCCAGCCAGCAATCTATCATCCATCCGACCACTCACTCACCTATTAACCTCTCTCTCTCTCTCTCTCTCTCTCTCCCTGCAACGTCTTCAAAGGTCTACCACATATGCAGAAATCTATGGTCTAAGATGGAAAACCGAACAGTGAAGAATGTCTCTGCCCCCGCGGCCGTCCTTGATGGCAAAGTCTACATCATTGGAGGTAGCGGAGCTTTGTTTCATTCATAACGTATCTCTTCAGTAGGTCAGCCCTGCGATAAGGACCGCCTGACCCTCACGTGACCCCATATTACTGATCCATCTCCTTCCCGTTTGGCCTTCTGCACTAGGATACACCAGGAGGGTGATGGCGTACGACGCCAAGGCCAACCGTTTCACTAAGTGTGCCAACCTGACGGAGAGGAGGATGCACCACGGGGCCACCGCCCTCAACGGCAAGCTCTACGTTACCGGAGGACGCTACGTCAACGGCCACGACGCCATAGAGGACTCTGACGGTTTCGAGTGCTACGACCCGAAGACGGACAGTTGGACCTCCAAGGGAACGCTGCCATACAAGCTGTTCGACCACGGCTCCCTGTCTCTGACTTGTGTGTCGCAGACATGGGCAAAGTCATAGCCGGTTAGTATTAGGTGTTATTATGGCTGACGTAGTTTTGTACAGTGGAGTTGTTTCAATGCAACATGAACAGACTTTTCTTTTCTTTTTTTGGAATGATGAAATTTATTCTGTGGAAGTTAAACCGGTTTATTGCAGAGTTTGAGATTGGTTTAAACAGGCAGAACAGATGGTACGCGCTGACATGCTAGCGCTCCTCCTGAGAGTGTGTGTGCGCTGGTGGCTGGTTTAACCTGTGGACCTTGATTGGCCAATGCCCCACAGGTGTGCAGCCTCACCCAGCAGCCCCAGAGTCTAATCAGTCTGGCCAGGCTGGTTAAACCGGCCACCAACAACACACACTCGCATGGAATTTCTCTGTCATACGATTATATAATAATGCACAATACAAACAAAGAACCAAAACCTCTAAAAAATAACAGCCTGCCAAACTGCCACAATCGAAGTCCACCATGTATAAAGTCCTATTTGTCAGTTCTGTTTCCAACTTGCTCTAAATCATGAGCTTTTACTTGTCAAGTTTAAATCCCAGGCCAGTGTTGGTTGTTATATTTGAGGCTAAGTTATGTTCAGCCGCACAGCCTGCTGCTCTTGCTGGTAAACTCTGATGTCAGTTTTGGCTTTAGTTTGTATGGTGATTCTGCTGCTATGGTTTACCATCATTTGTTTTGAATATAGCACTTTAAATTAAATTTGAATAAAATATAGTGCCAATAGTATGATAATACTATTGGCTAAAACATTCCTGTAATTTATTTTAAAGATTTAACACCTGCAGTATTTCATTGAAGGAAAACTAGTACCAAGACAATCATTTGTAATATATTTGTGCTTTCTTTTTACATTTTGTATTTGTATTTGTAATTGTATTTCGTATTTTATATTTTGTACTACATACATCTCTTTCAGTATTGCTTTGCTTTTGATCCTTTTGATCTTTGGTTTATGATGAATAAAAATGTGAGACTTACGCAGATGTCTATCTCTGTCTCTCACTCTCTCACTACAGGAAATATAAATATTTCCTGTATTAACATTTATCAGTATCTGCTTTCAGCTCCCATAAAACCTCCATCACTCGCACTAACCCTATCTATCCATCTATCTATCTATCTCTATCTCTCTCTCTCTCTCTCTCTCTCTCTCTCTCTCTCGCTCACGTTCTACACATTAGGATTAAAGTGTGCCTGACACCAGATGAGCAGCATGTGTTCCAGCACAGTGTTCCCCCCCCAGCGTGCTCCACCCCTCATGCCCAGACCAGTTCCTGGGTGCAGAGACAGGCACGGGGCCAGGGAACATGTCAAGAATAGATATCCCTTTACCAATGCTAACATATGGAAACAGCTTGTTTTCATATGTCTTTCCTCCCCTACATAGTGGATGGACCTCTCACTAGGAGATGGCCATTATGCAAGTTTTATATTACTTTCTATTAGTTTATGCTGGAGAAAACATGACAGACACAAGGAAAACACAAGTCACGGTGGGACATCTGCAAGGCAACTGAGTCATATTTGTTCCCTTGAAATAGCCAGTAGATGGCTAATGAAACAAGAGTAAGCAAGACAGAGAGAGAGAGAGCGAGAGAGAGAGAGAATATTATTTTACTATTAAATTTTTTTATT
>OMNO01067731.1:0-10394 GCA_900303215.1 Trachyrincus scabrus | reverse complement strand
ACCATTTGTGGGGGGGGGGGGGGGAATTGAGGGAAAAGATAAATGTACTTTCTCGCAGACAGACAAAACAGGCTTTAAAAAAGATGGACAGGAGTAGTGGTCAAATATAAATATATAATATGGAGTGTGTGTGTAGCTAAGAAAAGCAGCCCGACTCGATTATCTCTACAACTTGACACGTTCCTCATTTGTGTCCATCATACCTCAAATGAAACGATTATATGACTATGATGACCAGAGGTGGCAGTTTATAATGAAGACAGGAGAGGGGTAAAAAAAGAAAGAAAACCATTTATCAATCAGGGAAATGCTTCTGACAGGTACACAGCTGCAGATCCAAAATGTGAGATTAGTGCTTGCCACGTGTTTGAAGTGACGGGCGAGAGAGGTTTAACAAGACAGACAGAGAGAGAGGGAGAGGCTGACGAGAACAATGTCTTATCTCCACAGTGGGAAGTGGCCCCAGGCGGTGCGTGCCAACGGGCACCTGCTGCTGAACTCTGAAAAGGTATGATGCAGGTAGTGTGTGTGGGTGTGTGTGTGTGTGTGGGTGGTTTTCAGTTGTCTACCGCTCCTTTTGATAGAAAGAGGACTTGGGCCAGATGACCCGTGCTCAAAGCGCTCTGTAAACCCATCTGTCGGCAGACGAATCACAGTTCAGTTCTACTGTTGGGTTGAGGCATTCGTTGTTTAATTAGGATATTTATTTTGATTGTTGTGATTTGTTTTTTTTCCCTTCCAGGGTCATTTAGTTTGTATAACTCATTTGGCGTGCGTGTGTCTTCTGTGTGTTATCATTTGGCTAACATCTGTTTCCACGTTTTGGCAGATGTCCAAGTCCACCGGGAACTTCCTCAGTCTCAGCCAAGGCATCGACAAATTCTCAGCAGATGGTACGCTGTCGCTTCCACCTCACTGTCGGCTCACACCCCATTTGAGCCTGCCGGAAACGGCGCTTAACATTGATTCAACGCATCGATTCAACACATCGATTCGACAAATAATGCCAGAGTACGGGTTTAGCTCACAGTACCAGCACCATCACGTAGCGTTCTTGTGGGACACGCTTCCCAAATCGTGACGGCAGCTTCAACACACAGATTTACGCGCGCAACGCAGTTCATCAGCATGCCGCGATAATACCGGAATACCTGGTGCACATGATCAGCAGGCAGCGCGTCAACAACATGAGCTGTGCACATTAAAGATGCATTAGATGGCAACGAAGGAACACGGTGGGGAGGTGCGTTGAAATGCTGTGGTTAATAGCGGTGGTTAACTTCCATGCTGTCTGCTCTTAAAGGAAAACCTAACCGCCCTTTCACATGTAGGGGCTGGGCTGTATTGCTGTTCAGGCTTTTGCTGCCCCAACTCACTGCAATCCGATTTGCAGTGGGGGTGTAGCCAGAATGTTTGAGCCAAACCAATAACGGGTAACTCATAGCAATAGCAAGCTTTCCTGTAGAGGGCCATTTGAGTGTGTATTCACATCTTATCCTACGTTTTTTAAAACTTTGTGAATTTAAATGGAGATTTGGACCACGATCGATCCATAGCACTTACGATCTGACACTCTGCTTTAATCACTTCTCATCTAAAATAAGTTGTTTTAGGGTTTGGTTTTCCGTGAATGAGGCGAGTGCCTTTGCGTTAACCCCCCCCTGTCCCCCGTCCTCCCCAGGCATGCGTCTGGCCATGGCGGACGCCGGGGACACGGTGGAGGACGCAAACTTTGTGGAGACAATGGCAGACGCCGGCATCCTGCGCCTGTACACCTGGGTGGAGTGGGTGAAGGAGATGATCGCCAACCAGAGCAGCTTGAGGACCGGCCCCCCGGACACCTTCAATGACCGGGTGTTCGCCAGGTACGCCCAGCGCTGTGTCGGCAGAGGGAGCGGGTAAAGGTGCCGTGGGTAAGAGTTGTAAATAGAGAGAGCAGAAGAGATTTTGAAACTAAGCAACCAAAAAAACGTGTCCTCCCTCTCTGCTCCCTCCCTACGCTCCTCTCCCAATGATAAGTGTCGCATTTCACACACCTATGATTGACAGGCAAGATGGATTCTCCGAACCAATCAAGGAAGAGATGCCCTCATTGGTCAGAAGTGAGCCAGGAGCGGTCTAGATTCTAAATAGTCTCATACAGAGGCAGGCGCAATCAACTAGAAACTATTCTCACAGAGCATTTCACTCACCAATAGCTGACGGATGGCTATGCCATTTCTAACAAATTTCACTCAAATAATAGCTCTTAAATCTTCCTACAGCATTTGGTTGTGTGTGTATGTGTGTGTGTCTGTAAAGAAATGTCTAGGTAAACACAATGACTAGTTTTGTGTCTTGTGTATTTTCTATTTTCTTGTTCCAGCGAGATGAATGCAGGCCTTCTGAAGACGGAGCAGCACTACGACAGGATGATGTACAAGGACGCTCTGAAGAGCGGCTTCTTTGAGTTCCAGGTAAACAATGACGAAACAACAACGAGGGGTTTCTCCATAACGGATACACCTGGGAGTCCCCTCCCGCTGGTTGATTCCTCGTTTCACACCACCGACTGTATCCAAGGATCTATTGATGCAGAGTGATGAGGCCAATCTGTGCAGGGGAGTCTACGCTGTGCCATGTTGTCATGGCAAAGGGTTTCCCACAACAAAAGGCACAGCTGGTCGCCATAGTTGTTATAAACCGACACCTTACTTAAGGGTTCCTTGCGTTACTCTATTTTTAATTGTACCCTGTATTTTAATAAGAGAAAAATAATTATTATCTATTATTGGAAAACCCAAAGGGGCTTGCATGGGCAGAGAAAATGATGATTCTCTTTTATTGGAAATCTAATGGTGCTTGCATGGAGGTTTATTAAAGGGTGCATATGGATTTAGTAAGGGGGTCCTAGTTTAATGTAGTCCTATGTGGACTTAACTAGGCTGCTGTCAGGCTTTAATAATGGTGGTATAAGGACTTGCATAAGGGTAGTAGGGGGGTTTAACGGGGTGGTGGTATGCTTCAATATCGTGTTCTGACAGTTGTGGTATAGTGAAGGTAGTATTTCAGTTATAAAGGGACATGGGATATTTGATGGGATATTGTAGAGTTTCTACTTGTAGTGTGGTAACAATATCAATGGTAAAAAAAAATGTAATTGATCATAATGGATTTTGCAAAGCGGACACTTCATTACACGACACGTGTGTGTGTGTGTGTCTGTGTGTCTGTGTGTCTGTGTCTACACCTCCTAAAGGCAGCCAAAGACAAGTACCGGGAGCTGGCCATCGAGGGCATGCACCGAGACCTGGTGTTCCAGTTCATCGAGATGCAGACCCTGCTCCTGGCCCCCATCTGCCCACACCTGTGTGAATACAACTGGAGTCTCCTGGCCAAGGTACGGTGCACCCGGGGTGGGGTGTCATGGGGGGAGGGGACTGCCGGATGGGTTGAAAGTAGAGCAGTTTTGGGTGGAACCAAAACACTCAGCCAGCTGCTTGCATTGGTCCGGGCCTCTGGGTTGTGCTGTTAAACGGGAAATCTAAATGGTTGATGCAAAATCAGGAATTCATCTTAAAACTGGACTGGCCTCCACCTCCTTTGTCTCGGGCCCCAGTTGGGCGTGTCTGTGCCGGACACCGACATCATCATATTATTAGTTGTTTAGTGGCTTCCCAATGGAAACATTGGGAACTTAACACTTGCGCCTCTTTTGGTGAGGGCTGTAATGCTCACACTATGAATCTCTCTCTCCCCCTCTTCTCTCTTCCCCTCTCTGACCCCCCCCCACAGGGCGGTTCCCTGATGAAGGCGTCCTGGCCCGTGGCGGGTCCAGTGGACGAGGTCCTGATCCGCTCCTCTCAGTACCTGATGGAGACCGCTCACGACCTGCGTCTACGCTTCAAAGCCTACATGCAGCCCCCCAAGAGCAAGGTAGTGTGTGTGTGTGTGTGTGTCCTTGTCCACACGTGACTTCACTCCACAGCCGCTTTACCTCATTGTGAGGAAAATGAATGTATGAACTGAATTGGGTTTATTGTTGTTGCTGTTAGCTGCAGCAATGCAGTGTGGAGCCGCGATTAAGGTGTCTTATTAAATTAGCGTGTGTAGCCGGAGCTCTGCTCGTCCCTCAGGTGTTGCCTATCAACTCTGTGTTTGTTGGGTTGAAATTGGGAAAAACCGAAGAAATGGAAAATGATTAAAGTGGCTATTTTTGGAAAAGCTGTGGAAATATCACAGGCTTTACGGAGGTAGCCACATGGATCCCTGCACTGTTCGACTGGATTTTGAGGTTCTTGGAGTCTTTACACTTTTCATAGTAGTCTATAGACCAATTATTTGTATACAAACATTGACAATGTGCGTGCACGCCAGCTGCAAAAGAACCCGACCTGCAAAAGAACACCCTTTACACGTGACTATTTAGTTGTTTTATTATTTCAATGTTGTCTCGATATTATAACAACTTGTCTCTCGGCTAAAGGACCTCACCAGATATGTATACTTATTTGATTGACACGCCAAGTGTTTACACCTGGGATAAATTGAAAGCATACAAATCACTTGATGCACGTTTGTGCTTTGTGGACAAGAAATAGAGTTCCACGGCTACCAGATAGAAGGCTTCATAGCACTGGAGACGGTACTTTCTGCAACCGGCATGCCCCCGTGGTGTCAGTGTGACGTGGTCTGATAAGGGGTCTATTTGGACAAATACTGTACTGTATGTAACAAATGCATTCCTCTCTTCTTTGAGCTGCTCTATTGGATATCCTTCCCTGCTTCTGGTTTTGTGAAGCTGGGAACACACACACAACCCAACAAACTAGTTTGTGTGACGAAGGTGTGTGCGTGGTCTCGCCTGCGGCCTACTTGCACTCAAAAGGCCCTTCTCTGTGCACTGACACAAAGACTTCTGCTGAGGACGTCCAGCTGCTTATTTACGTGGGAAGAAAGAGTGCATCTTCATCAGCACACCTTCCATAGTGTCAGTTTCGGGCCTGTGTGTGTGTGTTGCATGTGTGTGCACGATGGTGTTTCTCTTGTTGCTTGTTGCTGTTTTGTGTGTTCTTAGATGGAAATAAACAGGGTAGTCTTGCTGTAATTTAGCTTCAACCCGGCCTCTCAATATGTAATTATCTGTACTAGACAACGAGGCCCACTCAACCCTTGATCTCGGGGTAATTTCAAACCCAGGGACGAAAGCGAGTGAGAGATGGAGAGAGAAAGGGAAAGTAAAAGTACGATCAGAACATTGTTTAGAAAAGGTTCTGCTTGGGATGCAGTTGGAAAACCACATTAGCACATATGGACCCACTCTGGCGTCCTGTCATGGCAGCCAGCCTGCAGTCTGTCCAGTCCTTCAAATCTGAGATGGAAAAAAGCCAACGGTCAGTCATTGTACAATGCTTTACATTTGTATTATTTAACATTTGAAATAATGTATTTAATATAAATATTATCATTGCATTGTGGTTTAAAAATGAAGCAGTGCTTGCTGTAAGTTGCAGGTGGAACCACAAGACTACATAAAACCTCCATAAGCCTGATTCTAAAATGCAGTGGTCTTTACCGGGCAGGGGGGCTTTTTCAACAACTGGGATGTTCTTGTTGTTTTGATCCCGTCATGCTCCATTTTGTTTCAAACACATCAGTATGGCGCCCCATTTTCTTTTTTTCAGAGATTTCAGAAATGTGTAACTCTGTAAATAATATCAAGAAAGGTTGATAGTGTCTTAGGAAAGGATGGTAGTGAAAAAGGGAACATGGAAACAACATTGACCTGGGTCCAGGGTCAAAGTTGAATCTCTGACTAAGAGGCTGGGTGGAAGTAAACCCATGGAGGTCAATGTCTCACACCTGTGTAATCATGTTGAAACACAGTGGTAATGGTTTCATTAAGTATGAAATTAGATTAGGCTTGACAGCTATGATGTGAAATGAATTCATGAAGGGCATACAGACTGTGTTTGTGTGTTTGTGTGCGTGTGCGTGCGTGCGTGCGTGCGTGTGTCCTCCATGGATACCAGTCTCGCCATGTATAGAGAATATTTTTTATTTTGGCATTTCTGTCTCATTTGGATAGTCCATATTTGTATGATGATACCAAGAGACAGCATCTGCTGTAGTGGAATAACCTCTACAAAAAATAAAGAAAGTCCTCCTCCCATTGAGACTCAGACTAAGCCATGGCCACGTCTTGTGCATTGGGTATAATATGTCTTGATGGGTCACTAATGTGTATATCTTGGTCTATGCTAACTAACCACCCTCCTCTCTCCCACATCTCCCCCTATAGAAGGGAGATTCAAGGCCCCCAGGCAAGCCGTCCCATTGCACCATCTATGTGGCCAAGAGCTACCCGCCATGGCAACACAGCGCTCTGTCCCTGCTGGGCAAGCACTACAAGGTACACCACAACGTTTCACTAAACTGCATTGCACATATATGCACATTATTTTGGATTAGTGTACTTGTAGCTGTCTCTCTCTCTCTCTCCCTCCCTCCCTCTCTCCCCCTCTGTGTCTCTCTCCCTACGTGCCTGTGTGTTTCTGGGTGACCTCTATGTGGTGATGAACGCTGTGCTTGTCTTTGGGGCATCCAGGGCAACAAGGGGGTCCTCCCTGACAACAAGGTGATAGCCACCGAGCTGGGGGCGCTCCCGGAGCTGAAGAAGTACATGAAGAAGGTCATGCCCTTCGTGGCCATGATAAAGGTATGGCTGAAAGGAGCACATTGGTCGCCTCCTCTCTCACTAGCTCACCTGACGGGTTAGGGTTAGGGTTAGGGTTAGGGTTAGGGTCAGCGCCAGGCCTCTGCCTGTTGTTCATTATTCTACATGCGTATTCCACTGATGGAACATGGAGGTGTTTTGACATTGTGCACACACGTACATCGATGATAAAATTATAGAAATGACCAGGCTGATGTGGTCTGTGTAACAGCATTGTATACTCTCAAAGTACTCTCACCTATTCACGAGTTCCTCCATCCGCTGCCGGGGTTCTCACGTGTGTCTTGTGTGTTGTCGTGTGTTCCCTCAGGAGAACCTGGAGAAGAAGGGGCCCAGGGTGCTGGACCTGGAGCTGGAGTTTGACGAGCGGACTGTGCTGCTGGAGAACTTGGTCTACCTCACCAACTCTCTGGAGGTACGGTGGTACCACGCGCTTAGTGTAGTACTGTAGTACTCTTCTGTTGTCTCTATGTAGAGCGGTGAGAGGAACTAAACACCGGCGGCACAACGGTTGTGTGTCAATTTCCAACTTTATTATTCGGTTAAGCAAAAACATCACGTTTTGACCCCTTGGCATAAGGATAAATCCATACACATGTTATTCATAATGTTTTTTGTCAGTGGGCTGTGATAGGCTCTCATATTTCTTCAGCCCACCGTATCTCTGGCATCCCTGCTGTGGCTGAATTAACAATCCAGCTGTCAGCGCTCTGATCACTACTGGGCTCACAATCAGCTCCGTCAGTCATTCATGAAAAAGGATGCCAGGTTTCACCTCAAACAAACCCAACCGTCTATCTTTTTTCGTTGTTTTTGTTCTTGTCTTGGCCCTGGCTCTACACACAACTGCCGCATACGCAGGGGCTCGGCCACTAGGGGACTACAAACGTGTCAATACGCGCACAGCAAATGCATCGGTGATGTGCATGATAAATAATCTGGTATCTTTCTTCCATATGCCTCCATTTCTCTCTCTCTCCCTCGTCTCTTTCTCTGTGTTTGTCGTGTGTGTGTGTGTGTGTGTGTGTGTGTGTGTGTGTGTGTTTTCTCTCTCCCCCATCGTCCAGCTGGACCAGATTGATGTCGTCTTTGCATCGGAGGGTGATGACAAAGTCAAGGAGGACTGTTGCCCAGGGAAACCCTTCAGCGTTTTCCGATCAGAGGTGCGTGTGTGCGTGTGCGTGTGTGTGTGTGTGCGTGTGCGCGTGCGACGACATTATTAGCTGTCATTAAAAACCCCTTTAAAGCAATGGCTCTAATTATCCGTCTGTATAATTGTGAGATACTTTGTGTCTAGTTGTTCAGTAGGCTTGTGTATTCTCGTTCAAGCTGTCTGTGTGGAACAAATGTGTATTTATAGCTCATCTTATCTCTTCTCCCTCTCTCTCTCTCTCTCTCTCTCTCTCTCTCTTCCGCCTCCCTCCCCCCAGCCTGGTGTTCCAGTGTCCATCGTTAACCCCCAGCCGTCCAACGGGCTGTTCTCCACCACCGTGGACATCAGACAGGGAGACAGCAGGGACAGCATCATCCGAAGGCTCGCGAAAATCAACAAACTCATCAAAGGCGAGTGCTTTGAATTTGCTTTGGTTTGAAAATTGGGCTAGCTTCATCATGCTAGTTAACGTAACAAAACAGGGCCAGGCTTCTTTATCATGTTTGACAAAAAAAATCATATAGACGCCTGTTGCGTTTCTTCACATAATTAAAAATTGTTAAATGTCAATTCCGAACCCTGATGACGTCAAGAATTATAGTACAATTGTAAAGTTGGAAAAATGAATGTGCTATTGTTTTGTAGTGATGAGATTACTTGGTTACATGGTGGACATCCAATGGTCTTTAGAAGTTTAACCTGCTGTGTAAAACCTAGAGACGGGTATCAGCAAAGACCTCGTGATACGATATTACGGTTTTTGAGTGCGATAACGATATGTATTCTTTAAATATCGCGATTCTGTAAATATTGCGATACGATATTCCGATTTGTATGTGCGATTTTATCTTTTGTGTGGTTAACGTATTAGTTGAGGTTGAGCTTCTACATGTTGGTCGCTGTCCACAGAACAGAAGGTCGTTGATGCAAATTGACTATATGTGAATACACTATAGCGCCCCCTGTAGGGTGGTACCATTAATTTGCTTCCACTAAGATTATATTTACTTTCTGGCTTAAATATTTATATTTTTGAGTCAACCTGACGACGATGCAAGTATTGCACAAGCAATGAATCACGATACTCTCTTGAATCGATGTTGTCGTTCCTAGTAAAACCCTGTACCCATGTGTGTGTGCGCGATGCAGATCTGTCCCGGGTGAAGCTGATGCGCTACGAGGACCCTGCCCTGGGCCCACGGCGGGTGCCGGTCCTGGGCCGCGAGGAGGAGGGCAAGCTGCCCATCTCCGACAAGTCCACCTTCAGCGTCCACCTGGGGGAGAAACGGGTCACTCTGGCCGACAACGGTGTCTCTGTCGACATAGGAGACACTCTGGTGTACCTGGTTCAGTAGATGCTGACACGCACGCACACGCACACATACACACATACATACATACATACATACACACACACAGGTGGCTTTATATTCAGGCGGTGTGAAAACATTCGGGAACACTTTTGAAATACTGCATTTTAACTGGTCGTTTTGAGCTGCCGCCGTACACAACCGACCAATTAACTCGTACCCGCTTTTCAGTGTTCATGGCTCACCTTCAATACGCTGCTTTGGGATGGGTGTTTGTGAACACATGTTTTCCATACATGTTTTTCACACGATCTGCCAGGTACATGTGAACGATTGGTTCTGTGTTTGATCGTGCCATACCTCCTTTATTTTATTATTTTGTGACTGCCAGACATATGTAGCATATGTGGGTCGACTCGGTAAGCAAAACGCAGCCGATAGCAGCGTGAGCATCCCGTGCTTCCTGTTACAACGCTTCCTACGGCTGTTAACGCCTACGGCCGCTACAACGCCTCCGCTAACGTGTCGGGATTGTTCTCTCCCACGGTTAAATGTCACGGAAAACCGCAGAAGGATGACGTGGGAGGAAAGAAATATACAATACAATAACGGTGTAAGAACCCTGTGCTCCACGGTATTTTTGAACATTGCGACCATTCATGTGGGGGGTGTGTGTGTGTGTGTGTGTGTGTGTGTGCGTGTGCGTGCGCGCACGCATGGGGAGAATCCTTGTGTTCATTTGAATGCATCCTATGGTTTATAATGTTGGTTATTTTTTTACATCCGAGTTATCATGAAGGGAGTCTTTGTCAAACGGCTGTGTGTTTTCTAACCGTGGGTGGCAGATATTTGACTTGTTCTTTTCCAATGAAATGGTGATAATAATAAAATAAATCTTAAAATATTCACGTTGTGGCGTCCGTCTTTTTGTTTGGGAAGAGGATGAAGAGAAGCGCATGCAGTGCCTCCGGACACCTGTTGTTTCTCTAGCAGGTGGATCCGTCACAGCGCTGACGTCCGTGCTGCAATGTTCCGGAAAGAACACGGCTTTCTTGAGTGAGGTTGTGCATGCAATAGTGGTGCTGTATGCATGTATATGTGGTTTATTTATCTTTAATAGAAAATGAAACTCAAAAGTGTTACACAATATAATTATGTAACGTCAGCATAAAACCCAAACCACACAATAAAGCAAAGGAAATGGTACAGGGCGAGG
>OMNO01067728.1:0-12729 GCA_900303215.1 Trachyrincus scabrus | reverse complement strand
ACACTTCAGTAAAACTACATCCAGATTATGTAATAATTTAACAACAACTTGCAAATTGGTACCAGGTGATATAAATTATTTTAGGCTAAAACAGAGTTTGATGTGTGTGTGTGTGTGTGTGTGTGTGTGTGTGTGCGTGTGTGTATTAGTGTGGATATTGTTTTGAATTTCCTCAGACTGTGCACACCTTTACCTTTACTACCCCATCTGACTGAAAATATCCTCACTTCTTTCCTATCTTGACAAGATAGTCTTTTCTTTTTTTTCTTGGCTCGTTGGCTGTGTGGCAGTTAATTCCTAGCTAGTGGACACTGCTTACATTTCCAGCCAGTGTGTACAGCAACATTTGCCTTGTGGAGATGGAGAGAGAGAGAGAGAGACAGGCAAGGAGAGAGGGAGAGAGAGAGAGAGAGAGAGAGAGAAGGAGAGAGAGAGAGAGAGAGAGAGAGATACACACTTCAAAAGCTTTCCCTTAGGGAGTTCACTTCTGCAGACAGGGTTGGCTGAATCCATGCTGGAGCCCAGGGACCATATGAAAGAAGAGGAAAGGAATTACACGTTTGAAAGACACCTGTGGAACGGGATACAGCCCTGACAAGTGGCTCGTAGAGTGACTGAGAAATTCCTGTTGGAGAGAGAAAAGGGGCTGGCAGAAATGTATTGGACACATTGGAAAGGTGTTTGTGTGTGTGGCGTGTGTGTGTGTGTGTGTGTGTGTGTGTGCGCACGTGCGTTTGTGTGTGTGCGTCAAGGTAAAGCTGAACTATATTGAACATATATTGTATCAACATACACTTAAGTAAGTAAGTAGTAATTAAGATATATTTTCTTATCTTGTATACAGTACATATTATTTTGTTGGTTGTGTTAACTGTGTTATATGGTATTACAGTAGTGTTGGTCTCACAAATCAGACTTTTAACATCTAGTCTGATGGCAGGCAAGCTCAAATCTGGGCGAAGGGGGTGTTTCACTTTCTTTTGCTTCATATTTGTTTCGACCAATCATGTTGCTGGAGGCGGGGATCTGTAAGAGCATGAGTGGCGAACACAAACTCGGCCAGCACTAGTAAACCGTATAAAAGGTATCTGTGAAGGTTTCAAATCAACACCGCGTCAGCCTGGCCACTGTATGAATACACTCATCAACACCCCCTTCTGAAAGCTTCATTCACTCACGCCAATTAGGTTTCTTGTTTCTAACAAAACAGCAAACAAAGGCGTAACTCCGCCCCTTTCAGTTTCTGGTTTCCGGCCCAGGCTCTGTGCTGTCTCCCCCCCCAGAAGTTCTGCTATAACATAGTAGGACTGCTGGATCCCGGATTACATTACTCTAATCCAACGTCAGCCTTAATCCTACTCAACGTTACTTTTTCGTATTGGCGCCAGACAGACTGCAGGTGCTGCAGAGCCAGCTGCAATACAATCCAGTCACAGTTAACTACATACTGGAGTGAAAATGTGTCCATCTGAGATGTTCCGGTTGCAGGGATCACACACACACAGTGTGTGCCTCAGTTTGATTTGAAACCAAATACCACCAATACATATAATACTGAAAATACAAATACTGTCATTTTTGTTTGATATACTTCATTCATACTTTTATATTGTGTTTTAGATTGATATTTTGTTTTATTGCCTGCTGCTTCTACAACCCAATTTCCAATCTGGAGATGAATAAAGTACCCGTCTAATCCAATTAATCTAATCAAACGGAAATGTCCAAACTAATTCTGCCAGAATTAAGTTCTTATTTAAACAATTTCTAGAACAAATTCCAGACTGCTGACCTTAATCTCTGTCTTTGTTTTATTTAGCAGACTCGGTGTTGAGCCATTCACAGTCCAATTACTGCAAGACTCACGGTATCTGCTGCTACTTTCAATACATGACAATTAACAACGCTTCCTTGGCAGTAGGTTGATTTTCTATTAGCGTCTTATCATATATAAGAGTAACCAAACACCAATCACATGGGCCAACAATAGACGAAATAATGGCTGTTTTTTTGGTTAACATTTGTAACATTTGTAACATTTGTATTTATATAGCAAATAAGACACGCTGAACACAGAACTGCGGTAACCTGTTTTTTGAGAGATGATGCTGGGAAATGCATATTTGGTTGCTCTATCGAGTAAATATTTTATGTCTTGACATGCAGTTTTAAGTGTACAGGCTGGATGTTGAATATTCATTATGTTTGAAGAAACGCCGCCACATACTCTGACAGCTGCGCAGAACTGACAGCTAGCGGGTTTGTAGCAATCACAGTCAAATAAAAAACATCCACCAGGACGATCACCAAGGTTTCTCCCCCGGATACAAAATAGCAATCAACCATTTCTGCCATGACTCGCCTGCTTTGATTCACTGCTTCATGTAACAAGAGAACAAAAGGGATTTGTTTAACAGATGTTGTTTAATAGATATTATGGATTTTGTTAAGCTATGAACGCAGACACATTGTAAATATCATACAAACCAGAATAATGCATTTGTTCATGGAATGCAAATAAAACACCAAACTATTGCCCTTTTCTTGTCCCTTGTTGATCAATAGAGCTGATTAAGAAAAACATTCATACAACATGGGAAGGATTTCCCATTTAAAACATGCATAAATACGAGGAGCGGAGCACAGATCAATTCTTTCTTGCATTACAACATTTAATTACACGCATTTATCAGAAAACTATTACTGTTGCTGCTCGGCTACTGCAATCAGCAGGACAAATTCACAGCGTGAAAAGCATACTTGCAATGCTGAGCTCCACAAAGCAGAGCATATAATCATGTGCTTAAAGGGGTTATGACCAAATTCAGCACACAAGCCGTATAGCAAATATAGTCAATCTGATATTTCAAAATACGGCATACATTAAACATTGAACCCTCTTTTCACTCTTTGGTTAACAATAAGCTCAAATCTCTCACAAGCTCAAATCTTTCACTTCATATTTGATAACATATAACATATGTTATCAAGCTTGATGAGCTTACATACAACACATGTACCCGCAATATCTACATTTTCACTTCTATTTAGATTGAGGACTAATGGAGTTAAGTTGACTATTTCATTGTTGATGAGCTTTCTGGCATTTAAATGATGGTGAACGGTCAGTGCTGTTAAATGTACATACACAATACGCTGTAGAACTTTATTTTTTCTCAGATAGATGTAAGATTCAACACCTGATGAGGACATGTTACACAACAGGCTGCATGTTTAATGGTCTTCCGTTATTCTCGTCACAAATGATCGCCGTGACTAGCACAGCAAAGTTAGAGTAATTGAGGGATATCTATGTGATGTGATTATGTCCTGGGATCAGGTATTGGGAGTATTAAGGACAGGAGAGACTAGGGGGAAGAGATATGGTGTAGAAGGAGAGGGGGAAGACTGCAGAGCTAACAGGCTAGCATGAAGAGGCGAGACTGGAGTTATTCTCTTCCTCTATTACCACCCCCCCCAGTCCCATCTATGAATGTTAAGTACAAATCCAAAATAATTCAATAGGGACCGAGACAGGCAGGGGGCCCATTGAGGCCGGTCTTGCCAGTGGAGCTCTGTGTTTGCCGTATAGTGAGGGGGCATTTATGCCCCGGGGGCCTAACTTTTAGAAGGTAGTATTTCAAACAGAATCACCATTTGATGTCCCAAGACCTGAGAGAAGGTACGTGTGTACATGGGCACAGCTCCTCCTTGTCTTCCAACACTTTTGAAAGTAAAAGGTATGGGGAAGACAATAACACAAGTTCAAGAAGAGAGGAATGGAAGCAAGTCGTTTATGCCACTTCAGTTGCTGCCATCAAAGCAAAGAAATTGATTTTGCAACACTTTATTGCTATGGAAAACACAATTTTAGACCCCAATATTCACTCTAGATAATATCACCAGAGGGTTGTCATGGTGTTTACCGAAACATTTGAAAGATTCTGTCGCACCTCCAATGACCTGGTGCTTCAGACATCCCTTCCAGCTACACTGGAAACCAGATCTTGAAAACACTTTGAAACAGGTGCTTCTTTCTGGCGAGGTCCAATACAAGAATGCACATTTCAAAAAATGAACACAGGTTTAAGTTTGCAGATCATTTGCTAACAAAAACTAAATAACTTAAAAATAAGCTACGATAAACGCATTGCATGATACAAAAAAACGTAGTTGGCGCTATTATTTTTTAAGTGTAATAATCTGTCTACATACAAGTTAAAGCAGTGTATTGTTTGTATTTGATCATCTTCTCACTATGGTCACGAATTATTCACCTCTCTCTCATTAGAAGCACATCTTCTGATATGGCTTGCTACCTAGCACCTGTAAATATGTATTCACATATTCACCTTTTTGCTGTAATAATCCACATGTGAATGCCCTATCATGAACCTAATCAATAAATCATTGCACAAATCTCCTTCACTTGCATCGCTATTTGGAGACAATATTCAGGCCACACACTGCATGAAATAAATATACCTATGAATGATTTTCAGGGATTTTAATTACACTCTCCCATGACACGAACCACCTGTCGTATTATTAATTAGCCTCTGTGTCTTAAGACTCTTTTCACATTATTGATTCCACTCTGTTATTAAACATCTTACCACACCAGTCAATAGATCTCTCTCCTCTTGTTTTTGTCCATCCATTATAATTGGCTCCTTGTCGACAAACGACCCCTTTCACAGAGACATCATCGTCAGACAAACACAGGTGTTGTGCATAACATTAATTATGGACCTGCTCCTTCTATATACCAGGGCATGGGTGATAGACTTATCTTCACTAGTTTAGTCTGCTACCCGTAGTACATACAAGTAGCAGATCCATAATTAGTGTTATGAGCGATGACTCTGACGATGACGCCTCTGTGAAAAGGGTCTGCCGTACCTGTGAAGTTGGTACCCATGTAAGTAGTAACTACTTTTGGCGGTAACGAGTAATGTAACTTTTCTGAAAGTAATTAGTAATTAAAGTCTTAAAAGTCCTACTGGTGCCGTGCACGCAACAGCGGTGGCCTAATTACCCAGCGACCTTTTCGCTGGTTGGTCTGTAAATTAAAATATGAATTTTTCATTTTATTTTATGTTTTATTTTTGGTTTTATACCATGAGAGGTAGCGGAACACAGGCAGTTTAAAACCTAGAGCTCCCGGATCATGTTCCGGCATGTTCCGGCACGAAACTGCATTAATAAGAGGTAAAAAAGTAACGCAAAAGTTACTTTCCCTCGTAACAAACTACTTTTATATGCAGTAATTGGTAAAGTAACTCAATTACTTTTGAAAGAAACAACTAGTAACTGTAACTAATGAAAAAATTGTCAGTAACTTGCCCGACACTGCATAATGACTTAATGAAGTAGATAGTGAGATGGGCGTGGCACTCCATCAGGAGTGAGGAGCAAGGCAGCTGGGATGTGAATGCAACGCTGCAGGTGAAGGCAGAGAAGACTGCATCAAACAGCCAGGAGAGCAGATGTTGCAGAGGACATTGATGATGCCGTGATAGACAGCTGAGCCATGAATGGGTGCGCGCTCACTAACTGATCAATCTCCACATCACAGCCCTATCATTGCTTTTTAACGGTGAGCTCATCCCAGGATAGCTCATTACAGATCTCCGGTTTGCATGGTGTCTGTGTCTCTTTTTTTTTTTTACTCATGCATATGTTTTCTCCTACTTCACGTCATTCATTGCCAAGAGAGGTCTTCTTCTGCGGATGTACAAATTATGCATCGTTGAACAAAAAAAAATAAAATACGTGAAGTAGGAGAAAGGTGTTTCCTAATGTGTAAAAATATTTTCTCATACGGAGATTCACAGCCAGTGTTAATACTAAGGTACAATATGAGCATGGCAAACTATATCTCACTCCCCACACACACACACACACACACACACACACACACACACACACACGTGTTAATTTAGCGTGCCTTTTGTATACATTCGAGCATTGCTGAGAAAGGATCAAGATGTGTGAAGTCTAAATGTACTGCCAGTTTACTGTGTACGGTGTACCTGGAGTCCAAACTGTCACGCTTGTGGAACTATATTTATCTCACCATCATCACATTACATTCTTTTACGATGTTGTTGTTTATTTCTTTTTTCTTTTATCTTTTTAATTTCTTTTTACTTTTCACCTTTTCAACAAGGTGTACAACTGAGTTTCATGAACAGTAAGGCAGAGAAGCCCATCGTTGCTGACCTGCAGTGATGCTGCAGTGAACCTAATCTATAGATGTCCCCGCATTTAGCTTCACAACGCCACAATGTACTTGTTCGTGGAGAGATGGAATACTTGTTCCCTTATCAACAGAAAAGTGCATGGAGATGAAATGTATTAAATCTGTGTGTAATTCAACAGACCACAGCAGACGCACGTATTTAGTCAGCCGAAACCATTAGCGGGGGGACTATTGGGAGTACATTAAGAGTGATGTCTGGAGAACATCAGGGAGTCAGGCTCCATACGTCCTCCAGCAAACAAACAAACACATTTCAGACTGTCTACCTGGTTAGAGAGTTGTTGTTGGTCTATTTTATTCGTGAGCTGGTTCAGTTCAGTTCTCCCACAGTTCAGTACAATGGGGAACGTGGTTTTTTATGCCGATAAATCCTAGCCGTCACATGCATTCGTGTTTACACATTTATCTTGTTATTTATGTCGTCACGAAATTGTAAGGTTTGAGGTTCATGAGCGAAGGATTAAAATACATATTTATGACTGATTTTTACTTTACTTGTGAAAAATGATTCGGTAACACTTTACAACAAGGGTACATTAATTAACCATTAATTAACATTAGTTAATGGAGTAATACGCATTATTATATAGCATTAGCATAGGGGTTAGGGTTAGTGGGTTAGGGTTAACCCTAGCCCGATTAAATAATGTATAAATTAATACCTTAGTTAACATGAACACCATTACCATAGTGAACATGAACACCATTAGTAAACATGGCCACCATTAGTAAATGATTACTAGACCATTAGTTAACTGTTAATTAACTGTTAGTTAATGCTTATTACTGCGTTAACTAATGCTAATGAATGGTTAATTAGAGAACCCTTATTGTAAAGTAGTAAAGTCTTCTTGATGAGGTACAGAGTACACACGCACCAGTGTGTGTACTGAACTAGGAAGACTAGCTAGACTGTTGTAGTTAGGGCTGAATAATTCATCAAAATATTATCAAAATCGCAATATGCCAAGTGCAATATCCAAATTGCAGCAGCTGCAATTTTTTGAAAAGGGTAAAATGTAAATTTATAACACCTTTATAAATGAAGTACTGTAGTGCTGCAGCAATGCCCTGGCCTACAATTTCTTTTCTCCAGATGTAAGAAGACATGTTTGGTACAGACCCCAACAAATGTCAAGTCATGATCGTTTTTTCAGTGAAAATGAAAAGTGTGATGCAAAAATGATCATTCCCACTAATAGTGAATCATATCGCAATCGAAATGTGATCTTTGGTTCAGCCCTAGTCGTAGTCAGAAAACCCCTTTTTCCGATGGACTGCTGGTTGTAGGATGACAACCCCCATGGCCAAGACAATGACGTAACAAGTGAAAACAAAGCAGACTACAAACTTATCAAGCAGCCATTTAACTATTTGTTACATTTCAAATTAGATGTTTCTTTAGCAGCAGCAGCAGCAATCATGAATACAACCCAATGAAAACTCTGCTCCATTATTTCCTCTTTCAGTGTTCTGATCCTGTGACCTTTGTCTTGTGCTTTCCATTTCTATTCAGCACTTCAGTATTCAAGGTAACTGTTTAGACCGCATATTAGAAGGTGCTTGTGAACAATTTACTTTGAATGTGACTCATCACCAGCGAAACAGGATACATCCTGCTACGAGCATCCGCAACACTCTGCATGAGTGAACAGCACAACAAGGCGAGTATTACAAATATATGTATGAATATATTTTCCAGCGTTTGTGCAGTCACATAAATTTATATTCATCCGTTTTCACATGATTCCATGCATCCATGCCCACTTCAAATAACAAAAACCCCGATGTGCTTCACTGTGCACATAACGCCACAACAAGTTAATAATAATTATTTAGCTAATTGACGTTACAATACATTTCCAATTGTATTGAACAACTTTCAATTGACAATGGTAATATGGAAAATGGTATGCAGTGTAGAAAGCCTTCCTCCTGTTTGTATGCTACATGAGACCCCACAGGTACAGTACATGTGTGTGGGTAAACTATGGATGTCTTCTGAATGGAATTAAGTACCCCAGGCCACCTCATTATCATATGCAGTGTGTGGGCACTACAGGATCAGCTTGGTGCAGAACCTCCTCCATGAACACACACACACACACACACACACACACACACTCTCTCTCTCTCTCACACACACACACATGCAAACTCTCTCTCTCTCTCTCTCTCTCTCTCTCTCTCTCTTTCTCTCTCTTTTAGGCCTATATATATATATATATATAGCTTGATAATATGTAAACTCATTTGCATTGTATATCAAAACAGCTTGGCTTGTTATAACGTTGTTATATTAAATTCTAACAGTTTCCTGCTACACCAATAAACCAAGCAGCTAAATATTCTATCACATATCTTGCAGTGGCTCTGAATAATGCAAGTGTTTGCAACATGTTCATTAGCTGAGGCGTACGATGGGCCACAATGGACATAATAGTCCAGGCTGGTCCAATTACTGTTCATTTGCATTTTCCAATTATCCTCAAAAGCTACTTAACCTAATAGTCAGTGTGTGTTGAGCAGAAACCTCCTCAATTAGATTGGGACTGTGCTTCTCAGGCATGACCTTTGCTTGTTTTTAGCCCGCTGTCTCCAAAAATTCTTTCATTGCAATTCTCTCTTTCTGCCTCTCTCGCTTTGTCTTCATCACGGGAGCTCCTCACCCCGTGGCTATCTGTCACAAACACACACACACAAACACACACACACACCACAAATGCTCCCTCTGTCTCACGCACTCAGAGCGCCACTGCTCAAAGCACCGAATAATAACAGAATAAACGTATTATTAATATTATCTCTCCATAACTGTGCATTGTTGAAGAGGAGAGGATCTCAGATGGTTGTCGTCGTAGAGACTAGGTTTAGAGTATGTCATTTTGTTAAATAAACACACTGGCTCGGTGGATTCAGTAAAATGTAAAGTTTATTGAATAAACCTGAGTTAGTTCATGAATGCAACTGACTCCAACAGAGTGCGGGCTTATATCCAGTTCTTATCTGGGACAGATACATTCCTAAGCTGACAGATTTATTCCTAAGTTTTTTCCATGGAGTTTCACACTTTCGCTGTGGACCCCTTGGCTGTTCGGACGTTGCCGTCCACGCATTCCTGTGCTAGCTTCTCCTTTCGAGATAAGGCATCTGCTCAGCGTCTTTGGCTGTGCAACAGCAAATGTTCTTTACTCTTAAGTTTATAAAACATTAGGGGGGGTTATTGGATTATTTCCATCAGCGTGCCGACTCAAGAGAAACAGCGAGGCAGATGTGATGAATACAGCCCATATTGTTGAAGCCCATCAGAATTGTGCCAACAGCGAGGAGAACACAGCCGTGCTATATAACTAGCTTGGAACATGCTCTCCATACAGAAAGAGCTCTGTGTTCTTTGGAGTAAAATATGCCCCAAATATCTTCCCGCACCAGGAAACAGAGTCGGAAACACAAGTCCACATATCAAGGAACAACGGCAAACACTGGGAAACTCTGTTCCCCTCCCCCATTTTGCCTCTTGTCTCACATGTTTGTTTGCTGTAATGATTCATTTAACAACCTCACATCCCGGAACATCTGTGAAGATGGCCTCCTTTTAATAATTTCGTTGTTTTTTTTTTTTTTTTTTTACCCCGGTCTCTTTTCTCTGTGTCTCAACTCAACTAGATTCATTACAATTGTCCTATTTTGCTAGCACCTTATATGATTACACACGCACAAAGTTTAGCGGTGCATCGTTGTTCCTTACAACTTGGGAATTTTTGGAATGGAATATAATATGAAAGAATTTGCAGTTATTACTTATTGTAACTCCAATGTGTTTCACACCCAGAGGTCATGGACCTTATATACCCCCAAAGGACTGGTTTTTTGCTTTAACCTCACATAATAAATATTAGCTTCATTAAAGACATAAATGTCAGCACCTTCCCAGACCGCGGGGACAGTATTGAAATGCACTGACATTAGTAAAGAACTCCAAACGGAGACATTGATGTATATCGGTGTGAAATCAATTGAGGTTGTGGGGACGGTAGAGAGTCGACCCACGGACGTCATGCAGGATAAAGAGCAGAGTGGGTCAATAGGGAGTGTTGTACGAGGGCAAAACGTCTCTGTAGGCTTTTGTCGGACCATTGATTCTTCTAAAGTGCATCAAGATAATTTTTCGCATTTATGGTCTCACATTAATGGGTTGATATTTGCATACCGGTCAATGAAGGTGAATATTATTGTGACAAATCCAGTTCCCTATAGTGTGTCGAAAAGACCAACGACAGCCAGAACACGTTTTATAACAGGGATGGCTGCATGGACATGTTGCACAAAATGTGTAATATTATTTTGACAGGGAATTATTGCAACAAACGCACAAACAATATTTTATAGATACTAGACTTGGGATGTCACGCAAGGAGTGACTGGAATCATCTACATGAATACATTTTGATCTCAGAATGTATTTATTTTTGGATTTCATTCCAAAAGTGAAAAAATATAAAATCACTCGATTACATGAGTAGTTTCACGTTACAACCTTTCTTGTGCAGGTGATGCAAAATGCTACACTTTGGATACTGTTTCCACTGGCAATACACAGCAGAGAGGCTGGATTATAAGTGGGCTAACCCACTGAATGCAGTGAGTTTTACATTTTAATTACAACCTTACTTGTCTGGCTAACCCACTAAATGCAGTGAGTTTTACATTTTAATTACAACTTTCCTGGAAGACAGCGTTCTGGCATGTCACTCAACCTTCAGCAGTCTGATGTGTGTCTAACACACACACACACACACACACACACACACACACACACACAGGGATTTGTCTTAATACTAAATATAAAGTGCATTATGAAATGTGAAATACATGGATTAGGTATTATTATAAGTAACAACAATTGTGTCTTTTATCTTTCTTGCGTGTTTGTTGCTTGTTGTTTTGCCTTCGACACACGTAAGGGAGCCAAGTAGAGAGGCGATGAAAAACAATGAAAAAAAAGGCAAAGTTTAAGTTGCTGCTTCCTGATAAACCTCAGCTCTCCCACCAAGGGTCATAAAGCAGATGGTTCAAGCTAAAAATAAACCAAGTCTATTTATTCTCCGTATGCCACAACACACAACACATAAAGAGGCATTTTTTCCCTTCTTTTGCCGGTGTGTTGCATTCAAGTGCTAAAAACACCGACATGCATGCGCTAAGAAACCGTGTTGAAGAGAGAGGGTATCAGTGCAGATCCTCGGGTGTTTTACATGGGTCCATGTCAGGTTTGTGTCACTATTACTATAGGATCACTATTCACCGTCACATACCGTACAGTGACATGTGCCGTGGTGTCTGTATTCTGCTGATAGCAGTAGGCTAGGCTATCGCTCTTGTATTGTTGTTGAGTTATATACGTCTCCCGTGTGGTGTGTGTGTGTGTGTGTGTGTGTGTGTCAGTCATGGGGGAGGTTCTGCACCAAGCTTATCCTGTAATACTTCACATGCTGCATATGCTAATGAGGTGGCCCGGGGTAGAGTGTCTTCCATTCAGAAGACATCCATAGTTTACCCACACAGACTTAATTTACCTATTGTGGAGCTCCTGTGGAGCGTGTATAAAAACATAGGAGTTGAACAACATCGGCCAAATGTGCCAGTTCTAGTAGAACCAAGCGATAAATCAGAGCTCTTGTCCGTACAGCCTTCAGTAAGAAACACGAGTAACACGATAATGGTGTTGAGGTGTACAAATTGGATTCATAGCAGTAGCTCACGTTAGAAATGTGCAGGTTATTGCACAAATCTGGGTGTAACCTAAAGAGATACAGCAGGTCAGCCTGTTGTCAAGTATCTTCTCCGTCCCCATGATGGGTAACCGTCTCACTGGGCCATCTTCTGTAAAAGAGGCAGTACTCTATGAGAGAGTACTGCTTCGCACACGTGATCTGCAACATCAATTATATTGCCGCCCCAAAAATCAGCGAAAAATTGGGCCATTGATGCCATTGGTCCAGGATTTGCGTTCTCCATTGGTACGACTCTGAAAAATTACTTTTTTTTTTCCTCCCAGGATTTTCTTGAGCAAACTGAGTTGATGTTGATTGGTTCACAACAAGCATAAGAAGCAGTACTCTCCTTCATTAGAGAATAGCAGAGCGTGACAGCTCCCCTTGACTATGTCGTGCACTGTGAAAAAAATGTCCCCCATTGATAGATTATCACATTTTTGGACGACTTGCTCCAGTTTGCTATTTTTCTAAAAAACCGCCAACCCCATAAGACACACACACACACACGCGCCTGTGAAGGATCCCTGAATGCTAATTCGCCCAGCCTGTGCCCAGCCTTATCTTATTGAGTCATTAGTCGCCCTATAGCATCCCGGTCAAAGGTTTCATTTGCCGTGCCCTCCTGGAAGTTAATGAGGTTGGGCGTGTGTTGGGTTTGTGTCGCCGGGTGGCCCGGGTGCATTAAGT
>OMNO01067725.1:0-13178 GCA_900303215.1 Trachyrincus scabrus | reverse complement strand
CGCCCCACCCTGTAGAGATCCGGCCGGGGGGACGCAACCAGAAGAAAACGCCGGGACCCAGCGTTGCCATCAGCCCGCGGTGACTCCCGAGCGGTTCAAGCTAATGGAAAACATTGTTCCGCTCTATGGGAGTGGACGCGCTACAAACTAGCAAAACTCTTTTTTTGGCTATCTGTTTACAGCGACATATGTTCACATTTAGCCCAACAGTGCAATTGTTGCCGCGCTTGACGTACAGAGAGGCGTTTGAAGGAGGTTAGCTCATGCACAGGAGGCCAGGTGTGCTGAGAAACATCTGCCATGGCCTTCAGAGCTCCCTTGGGTCCTTTTCCACATGTGCAGAAGAACTGATTCAATCTTGAATAGGTCAAGAAAATTGAGTATTATTGATACCTTTTTGGGTATCAATAATATATATTGGGTCCATTGGCAGTATATTGATAAGGTTCTGTTTTGCCTGAAAAGAATCAGAAATGGTGAGCAGTCTATAGCTGCAAATATTCCAGAAACATCTAAAGAGAGATTATTCAGAGGAATATTATATGGGTACCTTACCAAAGTTTCATTATTTGCATGTAATAGCATTGAAGTTTAAGTTTTTTATAAGCAACTCTTCATTGTTTCTACAATTTTTGTACTTGTGTTGAGTTTCCTGTTTTATTGGTAAATATTAGTACTAGTCCGTGTCAGATGAATGAAGTTGGAGAATGGATAAACGCAAATGAACACATGCCAGTGTATCCAAGAGTATTCAAGTGTATCCAAGTGGAACTAAATCTGACAATAATCGCCTTGGAGATTATTGTCGCAGCGTTTGTGTTTCTTGCTCCTTGCCAATATGCTTCAGGGTTTACTTGTGCACATTCAAGTACAATCACATCATTAATTTAGGCACGGAGCAGTCGAAATTACTCAAATAAACCAGGGCAGGGACGAATCCTGGCACAATTGGTTCAGCTTATATAGGGAGCAGTGTCCAAACCCTGATACCAAAAAGGATCAACAATCAAACAATGTCATGTTCACACACCAGATGGGGCTTTAACCTTAAAGTTATTTGGATGAAACCATATGTATGCGGCGTGAGGAACGCCAAGAAAAAGGGATTTCAACCAGCAGCACACACGCATTTCATTACCTTTCCCCGCAGCGTTGGATGACCTGGAAAGCAGTCCAGCACTGCAGGGTCAGTCCGCTGACCAGGGTTGGGAAGACAACTCATGGAAAAGCAGCTCTCTTCACTGCCAGATGCATTGAATACGTGTGTTAAAACAGATTTCTGCTTCATGGAAAGAGATGCTAATTCAATAATTCCTTATTATTGATACTTACATGTCGAACTGTAACTAGGTTAGGGTCATTGGAGGAAATTTGAAGTTCAGATGGGACCATTCCACGTCAGAGAGCAGCGTTTCATGAGCCTGCGTGTTTGAAAAAGGGTTATGACAACAGCAGAAATGCTCCACATATTCGCCGTTAGCAGTTAAACAATGCGGTTTAATTTTTTCCCCCACGCATGTTTCATTCTGATTGAAAGTAAACAACGAATATTGTAAAGACTAGTGAAGATATATATGTCACTGTGTAGCTACCATTCTGACATTGGCATTGCAGGTTAAACATTCAATTTTGGCTGTGGGCCATCATTGGGCGTACTTTATATTCATAGAAAATGACACTTGAACTTCTTCCAGCATGTCTTCCAGGCTTCGTGCCTCTGTTTCTATATACCCAAATTCTACACCAAAACTTGTTCATCAATAAGATTCAAGTAAAAAATAAGGTTGATCGGGTTGACACATTTATATGTTTGCAATGTGCTGCAAACATATCAATGCACCTCAGTCGCTCCTTTAGAGGAGGGCTGGATGCATGGCTAACTGCATCCAGATGTTCACATGAGTTATGTCACATGCTCGAACGGAGTGGGCTATCTTGGAAAAAATTAGACACAACTTAATCATCGGGAAATGTGGACAGCCTGCAAGAAAAACATGCTGGTGTTAATTGTTTTTGACACAACTGTATCAAAAACGTTTGTGGAGAAAGAACAGAGCGACCAGTGAAAGCCTTTGCCCTCTAAAAGTAGCCAACTCACTTACAATCTACACAATGTTCATCATATAGGCCTGCAAGTAGCCTGAGTGCACATTAACTCAGAGCAGGTGAAGTTATTTGTAAGTTCAGCTGCTCTACTAACTAGACACTAATGACACTGAGTTATGCTCCGTCTCCACAATCAAGCCTCGCCAATAAAGTGCGAATAGGCCTGGAATGTTATTGGCTGCGCCTGATTGGACGGATTTATATTCACCAGGCTGAGTCACAATGGACAGTGACTGAAACTCTTTACTCGAACTAATGACTGTCTTTCACGGTTACGTCGCACCTGCAACCAGGGCAATCGTTGCAGCCAGTCAGTACAACGAATATATTCTGCAAGTTTTACTTTTTTGCACAAACTGGTTCGCTGGTTTCCTTTCTTTGACGCTAAAGGTCAATGGATATTTTAGGTGGACGCTGAAAAGGTTGCCTTTAGGAGCAGGCGAGGACTTGACACAGCCTGGGCAGTCAGGAGGGCGAAGCTCCTCAACCAGACTTCATTTACCGACTCTCAAAAGAAATGGATGGAAATGCTTTCAATATCTGAACTACTACTACAACCGAATCCGTTCAGTGTTGCGTACAATATTGGAACTTTTCAGCCATTCCTTGGCAGTATATTCTGTAGTTTTGGCTCATGCCCAACTGGCACCGTGTGTCCTGCTGAAGGTGTGTCGGTGTGTGAGAGCAGCCGTGGTCCTCTGCATGGCTGTGAGAAGATGTCTCTCTACACTGTGGGTCATCACCGGCTACTCCACCACCAGGGCTCTCGCAGTCCTCTGGGATCCCGCAGTCCTCTGGGATCCAGCGTCCTTCTAAACCCTGAAGGCCACTCCCAACTATTTTAATTTCTCCAACGCAATTTCCTTTTTTATACGAATACTTTTAATGTATATCAACCTAAATGTGTGTCAGTTGACTTAACTTCTTTTTAAATGACTATAAACGTTTCTTGATTTAACTTTGATGGCAACATTCTCCATGTGATTGCTTCCATGCCACGTGTGGCAATCACAAACACAAGACAAGTCTGTAGAGAAGTACTTGACACTTTATTGCATCAGTCTTTGCTAAAAGTTTTCCCAGTGTAACCCAGCAGTTTCCAACAGATGTCAGGATTTAGTGCATATCTGCTGCTTATGCTTCATTCACACCAACTGATAACCTGATTTGCTTGTGGTTAAGAGTAGGTCCACCATAACATGGTCCGGTTTGGTTTCTTTACAATCCTAACACTGGCTCAAAAAAAAAGCTAAGGTGAAAACGCCAGGACTAAATGAAAGTGAAGACTTGATGGCCTACTTACTCCAAGTTGGTGAAATCAAATATGTACGAAATGGAAGAAAGGCCTCACAATGTTAATTTGTCCCAGGATCAAAGAAGGAGCACGTGATCACCAAAACGATAAAGGAAAGCATACGCTTTGGTTTACTCCTGTCAATGCTACTGTAAAATACACTTTTTCAAATGACAAATTACATTCACATTTCAAACAGTAACTTCAATCATAAATCATTCACCATGTAGGATACAATAAAAACAGTATGATGGTCCCAATGTTGCTGTCACAGTGACTTGGTGGCACGGCATGGGCTGGCACCGCTACAGGTGCAACACGCTTACACGTAACTTCATTTGATTAAAACAAAATACAGTAGTACATGTCAGTTAAGTTTCACTACGACGATGCAAGAGAACAAACTATCAAAAACACCAGGAAGTCGATGAGGTGTAACCAAGAGCAGACGTCAATCCTTTAACTTTGCCAGGTAACTAATCACACATAACATGAAGACCATCCATCTGATGTGAAGACCACCACGGTTGAAGGTCCAGAACTGAGTTTGTTCAGATAAAAGCAGCTTTTTTTGTAATTGACACAGTAGACAATAGTTTTAGTTCGATCATGTTGATGCCTCTTTTCTAATATGTGCTTAGAAGTAACTCCAGTGAAAAAAAAAAAGCCTCAAAGGAACACATTACAGCACGTCATTGGATTGCAAGCCACTATTGTTTGCAATTACTTAGGACTGTCCTCGACTTCACTGTGTAGACACAAGAAAACGGATCCAAAACGCACTCTAAATGATTATACTAACAAAAAGGAAATGGAAACCAGTAACCTAAGTAGGGTCATCCTAACATGGAACCTAAGAAATACCCGATTCCTGTCTGCCGAACGCAGTAAGACAAGAACATTGTAACAGTAAAAGTAAAAACGACCAGCTCAAATAAATTGCGAAAATGTGATTTATCCACAAGCTTTTAGTAAAGCCCGTATCTCCCCGCACTAGCCTTTAGCTTGAGTTGCTACAGGTTTACATACTGAGGAAGGGGAAAGAACTACTTATTGTGAGGTCCAGCCCAAATCCTGCCACCACTGACAAACAGCAAAATAATAGAAACATGAAAATTGTTTGAGTGAAAAAAACAGTAAACTAAAAGATGATGATTTTTTTTTAAAGACGAGATTAACAATAACATTTAAAAACAGACATAACAAAAGACACATTTAGTGAGGAAATGCCCTCTCTCTTGGGGTCCACTTGTTTGAATAAACAAGTGTCCATGAGGGCTTTTCTCGGTCCATGAGCGCTGGGCTTCACTCTACAGTCACAGACTTGGCCAGGTTTCTGGGACAGTCCACCTGTGTCAAAACAAAAGACAAGAGCTTAAAGGTTACCTCATCCAACAATGATAATGAGTTTATCAAAATCCAGTCACAGCGCGGACATCTGAACAAAAAGGTTGACTCCCCAAAAATGGACTTGTACTGCATAACTCCAAGTCTCTTAGTAATGGATATGTATGAAATGGTGAAGACATAACCATTGTTTTGGTTGGTGTATTCCTATAAAAAAAAGGCTTCCAGCTGTATTTTACTTCCTGATCTGTCTGCAGTTGCTTTGATTTGTGTTTCTTGTCCAAAGAAAATGTGTACTTGTTTTTCAGAGATGTATTTTGCCCAACTGATGGTGACTGCTCCTCATCCCACACTGGCATGAGAAGCAGTCCCTCTGGGTTTGGCCTTCATACGCTGAATTAAAAGATTAATTTCAGTGCTTCATGTTTACTTTCCCCAAGCTTTTGAAACAGCGTGTAGGTTGTGATAAAATGGGTTCTAGAATTGATCTTGCAAACGGACTACAAATTAAACATGGCTCCTTCTTCTGCTTGCAGCAGCGCTACTGGCCAACTATAGGTATATTATACTATACCTAACCCTAAACCTATAGGCTGAGATTGAACTTAACCATCACAGGACAGTGTTTTACATCCTTTAAGTGAACTATTAGTGTGGCAAACTGAGAGCCGCTAATTCCCAACAGTGGAAACTACAATTTCAACCCAACGACAGAATGATACATTAGTAACATTAAACATTTGCTTCACAGTTCACACCCACGGCAATTTAAAACAATCAACTTTCGTAGGGAAGTGCAGATGGCATTGCTATATGTGACGACCATGAAACCTAAATAAATATGGGTCTAATAATGGGTGACTTTCAACTCACTGTCCAATGGGGCCCAATGGGGCCAGTGCTAAAGAAGATACACCAAAACAAATACTACTAAAGCACATGCCACTGACGGCTTGTGCCTGTCATCGTCATTTGAGCGGTTTGTTTAAATAAATGATTAAACAAAAGTATTTTTTTATGGTTTTATGTTCTGAGGGCCAGCAGAAATTGTCTTGGGGCCCCCGTGTATTTCAGGCACAAAGTGTTGAACCCTGGAAACTACTCACGTCATATCCACGCATCACGGCCAGGTGGAAGGAGAGCAGCTGCAGGGGGATAACGCTGAGGACCCCCTGCAGGCAGTCCACGCAGTGCGGCACCTTGATGGTGCGGCTGGAGTTGTTGATGGTCTCTTGGTCATCTCGGTCGCAGATCACAATGGGCCGGCCCTGGGGAAAAAATACAAAGAATAGCACAATCGGTTTTCAATGAATCCCCCAGCACTCTAATCTCTGCCCCCGTGCCCCTGAGCCAGGAGTTGACATGTGAGACGCGAGGTCGTGTAGCGCTGCCCCTGAACCACACCTGCCGCTGTACTACTGACACGTTTGAAGGCTAAGTCCACGTCTGCTGCGGACCCAGTGATGATGTCATGCACCACCTCTCCACCCTTGTGTTTATTAAGAATGTGAACACAGGAGGTGTGGAGTGGGTGTCAGCAGACCGTAAAAATAAAGCTTAGAGTCTCAGAGTTTTTTAGGTCACCCAAACACGGCAATGTTTTCTTTGTGAAAGGAGAAGTCAGTTTTGATTATGAGTTGAGGCATAGGGTTGTGTGACCTACATTCAGAAGAGATATATATATATATATATTCAATGCTCAGTACCACTCATCTATCATAAGTAATAACATTTAAAGCCATTCATGGTATTATAGAAAACCGGATCTCATCCAAATGCAATATGTAATTTATTTATTAACCTATTTATTGACTTATTAATGTTCAATAAATACAGGGTTCAGGCAGTATGTAATACAGATCTCCTCATGCCAGCTGAAGTAGTAAATACATTAGTCTGACAGGACATTTGAAAGTTTCCCAACATCACATAGCAACTATTTGAACAAACCACAAACAGCGATTGCATAACCTAAGTTTGGCACTATCCCTGAAGCTCCATTTGTTTGTTGTTGGTACTCTTTGAACACAAAATTTGTATTTTCTACTAAAAAAGTTAAGTTTGTTTTCTTGAATCAAGACCATTAAACTGCAGATGATTAACATATAATGCAATCTCATTAGAAATTGTATAAAGAACATCTGTTGTCTACATTTATTAACTGCACTGACCAAATGACTTAAACATAACATAGGAGTGGGTTTATCACCTTTTAAACCAAATGACTTAAACATAACATAATGTTGGAGTGGGGTTATCACCTTTTAAACCAAATTACTTAAACATAATGTTGGAGTGGGGTTATCACCTTTTAAACCAAATGACTTAAACATAACATAATGTTGGAGTGGGGTTATCGCCTTTTAAACCTGTTGATCATATATGCAACTTAAGTCTACATTTAGCTCTGGTTTACCACTCACTTGGTGTCCATATATTATTTGATTTATTTTCTACTTGGCAGACACTTTTATCCTAAGTGACATGAAGTGATTTTTTATTAGATTTTTCATCAATGAAAAGGTAGGGGCTGCCCTACATGTAGACTGCAGACTTTGGGGTTCAAACGCTGGGATTCACACGAGACCACTAGAGGGTTACCTGGCGGGCGACCACCTGCTGCAGCGCGTTCTGACACTTGACGTACGTGTGGTCCCTCATGATGATCATGATGACGGGCATGAGCTTGTCCACCAGGGCCAACGGTCCGTGCTTCAGCTCCCCGGCCAGGATGCCCTCCGAGTGCATGTACGTGATCTCTTTGATTTTCTACCAAGCGAAGGGAAGGCCGCAGCCAGGTGAGAACCAGAGAAACACCCCCCCCCCACCATACCCAGCCATGGTGAAAACTCCAAATATCAATCTATATGCTAGGCAGAATAAAATGACCGTCTAAAAAGAGAATGGTGGCAGAGAATAACCATCACTCCATTGTATTCTAATGTGTTTCTTGAAGTGTGCATCACATACACCCTCTCTAAACTACTATGATATTCAACATCTAAGAGGGAAACCAAAGACTAAAATATCACTTTCCAGTTTAGATGGCAATTGACAACCAACAGCCATTACATAACTTATGTTTGGGACCGTTCCTTTGGCTGGATTCATTTGCATTAGGTAATTCTTCTCTGTATTTTCTACTAGAAAGGTGATCCTGCGTTTCACAGTGCCAGGAAATGATTGGACTGCTCACCAGCGCCCCCTCCAGGCAGGTGGCATAGTGGTAGCCTCTTCCCATGATCAGCACACTTTTCTGCTGGTACAGCTCCACTGCCAGCTTCTGGATCTCCTCGTCCAAACTCAGAACCTCCTTAATCAGATCTAAACGGCGAGAGAACACAATCAATTAGGGGGATAAGTGTTTCGATTTGTTACATCGTCTCGTTCAACTGGATCCAAGGCCCGCGGTACTGCAGCCGTGAGCGCTATCACAAACCCACTGTACAGCTGGAAGCTTGGCTGGATGACAAACATAATGTAGGGCAGGGAGGAGCTCTGGTTAGGGTGGCCAGGAAGTTCCTCATTAGTTTATCGTTATCATCATCATCATCATCATCATATGCTTTGGATCCAGAGAGGCACCCCGAGCCAAACACAGAGCTCTCCTTCTTTCGGCACTCTTGATGGCTCTCTGATCCTCTTCCTCGTCACATTTGGCTTCATTGTCTGAGCAGAATTATTTGAACAAACTACAGAAATGAAACCAGCTGTTGGGAGCCAACAAAAGGAGACCTCGGACGCCCTCATGTTTACTTTTGGCTTTCTTAGGACACCGGCCGGTCCATGAAGTTCATCTTACCCGGCAGAATTCTCAGGCCCTGGATGATCTCGCGCCTCCTGGGCTGCATGGAGATCCTGTCGTCACACATCAGCAGCGCAAACATGATCAGCGCCACAAACTGACTGGTGTAGGCCTGCGAACACATCAAGGTTCAAACACACAAGGTTAAACATGCAGCGCACGGCCAAGGCAGAGCAGGACTGCACAGCGAAGATGCAGTTCCCCACCTAACATCTCAATTCCCTCGATGACTCAAAAACCCTTTAGGTCATTGTGAACTTAATATTGGTTTGGCAGCAGTCAGTATGTTTCTTTCCAAGTGGTAGAAAGGTTACGTAATGTCACGTAACCGATTGTCTCTACCATTAAGAGATTAAAAAGGGATACGACTGTAGTGGCAGAGATGGATTGCTTGACCAGCTGGCAGGACACTGGCTAGGACGAGTAGCCATTAAACTATACTTCCATTACAACTCCTGCTACAGCAGGAGCTGTAGCTGGAAACCAACAGACATTTTAACACTTCCTTGTTCAACCATTTCCAAAGTGTCCTCAGAAATACACAAGGAATTTAGGTTTTCGAAGGAAGGAGGCAAGGAGTACATCAGGTCATACATCGGGCACCATTTGACGTGGACCAAAACTCAACCCTTTCACAAGGTACGGCAAGACCGTCCGCTCACAACCACCGTGCAAATGTGTGAGATGCGTGCCATCATCAACATCACATTCCAACGACCTTCCGTTGGAATCGGTGATCTCTGGTGAAGCCAAGTCTTTTTCACAGGAAATGCCAGCATCCTGGGCCACGGCAACGGCTGTAAAAACTGTTAAGATTTAAAGTTATTTTCCCCGACAGCGCCTTTAGAACCCTGGCGGAGCCACCATGACCACTGTGACACACACAATGTAAGGCCCAAAAATGGGACCAAATGTATAACAAAAAAAGGGGGTTTATCATCTCCTTCAACATTCACACACAGCTGTTCCCCAACAGAGATTATTGACCAGAGATTCTTCTATTTCATGAGAAGAATGTGCAGCACCAGCGTTTTTACCGCATCAAAGCAACCTCCCTTTGGGGAATTAAGAGATTTGGGAAGAAATTTGTCTGCAAATTTCCGTTTCTCTTCTGAAAAAACCCAACATGCATAAGTAATAAGAAAGGGAAGCATGTGAAGTCAATTATCAACTGAGAGCCAAGATCTGGCGTGTGTAGCGGTGTGCGTGTGCATGCTGGGTGTGGCCGTGTGCAGAGATCCAAGAGCGTGGCGTCTCTGAGACGCGTGCGGCTCTCCAAGGGCTGTGGCCAGGGAGGGACCTGCTGCATCTCCCCCTTCCCTCTCCCCCTTACTCTCCCCGTCTCTCCCCCCATCTCTCTACTGGTAAAGACCCTATATTGCATGATAAGGTAAGTTTAATGCAAGACTAACAAGGTGTGTGTGTGTGTGTGTGTGTGTGTTTTAAACACCTAGTGTGTGCTCAGGTGTGTATTAACATGAATAGAGAGGACAGTGCAATGAGGCTTCTAAGGGAGCCTCTGGTTGTACATAATTATGTTTTCATTGCCAGTATGAGGGATGGGGGACATGTCTGAGACGATGTGCCACTATTGTTTAGGGGGTGTATGAAAAAAACCGCAACTTCCAAAAATAATACAAATACATTTTTAAGGTTAGGTTTGCCTTTGTGTGTTTACATTATTACTCAGTTGATATAACTCTTTCAAATATTTAAAATACATAATCTTATACACACTTTACTCTGCTTTCATGCCATAATTTGCCACACTGCCTTTCTTAGTGCACAGCGGACTGGAGTAGATCCTGAAATTAGTACACCTATGTACTGAATAGAGAATCCATTTTGAATCGGGAATCGTTTTGAATCGAGAATCCATTTTTGAATCGAATCATGACCCCAAGAATCTAAATCGAATACCGAAAGATTCACACCCCTAATTGTTTCAGTGTAGTATTCATAAAAAAAGTAAACAAAAGTAATATCTTATAACATCTTATGCATGGCATGTCTTACCGCTCTAATCGATCTGACACATCAGAACACTCATATGGGTTGGAAACCAAATTCAACGGAGGACAAACACTACCCAGACAGCCCCAGAAAACACACAAATCATAAGATATTCTATAAGACAACAAGCAAAGAAGAACCACTGTGACTGAGAAGACAGCGTCTCATAGTACCAGAGGGGTCTCTGTATCTAGACTACGGTCTCATGGTACCAGAGGGGTCTCAGTATCTAGACTACGGTCTCATGGTACCAGAGGGGTCTCAGTATCTAGACTACGGTCTCATGGTACCAGAGGGGTCTCAGTATCTAGACTACGGTCTCATGGTACCAGAGGGGTCTCAGTATCTAGACTACGGTCTCATGGTACCAGAGGGGTCTCAGTATCTAGACTACGGTCTCATGGTACCAGAGGGGTCTCTGTATCTAGACTACGGTCTCATGGTACCAGAGGGGTCTCTGTATCTAGACTACGGTCTCATAGTACCAGAGGGGTCTCTGTATCTAGACTACGGTCTCATAGTACCAGAGGGGTCTCCGTGTCTAGACTAGGGTGGTGTTTGGTCGTACCAGAGGGGTCTCTGTATCTAGACTAGGGTGGTGTTTGGTCGTACCAGAGGGGTTTCTGTGTCTAGACTCGGGTGGTGTTTTCCTGCTTACCTTGGTACTGGCTACGCCGATCTCGGGCCCAGCGTTGATGTGCACGCCACAGTCCGTCTCCCTGGAGATGGAGCTGCCCACGGTGTTGGTGACGCCCACGGTCAGAGCCCCCCGCTCCTTGCAGTACCGCAGGGCCATCAGGCTGTCTGCCGTCTCCCCTGGAGGGTGGGGGGGTGATAGGAGGTGTTGGCAAGTAAGAAAAACGTTGTGCAAAATGTGATCATTCACTTGAAAAGTGTGCAACATTGCTGCAGACTTTGATTTGATTTGTCGAGATGGGAAACTGGGGCAATGCAAAACACATGGCAGGCAAAGAATACAGAAATACAGAATACAGAAATCAGTATAGCAAGAAAGACAACACAAAAACAGCATTGACATATTCACATTTCTTCTTTTAGGATTAAAGTCCAAAGCACACGGAGCGAGAATTTCGCTTCATATTTGCAAAAAAAACCCCATTATTTAGCGTCTGTCCCAGCCGTGTGCTTTACGCTTAACACTTGATCTCTGCACTCCTCAACTCAAGAGATAAATGCGTTGATTTAGGTCGAGCACATTCTGTCCACATAGATTATTATTATTAGTTAGTGTTTTGACACTTGATACATTTTTGTACTTAGCAGTTGCCAGCTGTGGGGAGTAATCGACAGTTACCTATGGAGGTGGGGAAAAAAATAAAACGGACATCCTCACCTGATTGGCTGATGAAGAAGCACACGTCGTCACGAAACACGGGGGTGTTCCTATCCAGGAAGTCGCTGGCCAGCTCCACCATAACAGGAAGCTCCGTCAGCTCCTCCAGCACCTGGCGGGTCTGGGGGATGAAACCAAGCACTGCTCAGTATTGGAACACACACACACACACACACAGACACAGACACAAGTATTGCCAGTTCCCTTCTGCACTCTGTACAGAACCTATGAAAGCCACTGTTGGTGCAAATGTTTTGCTGATGCTTGCGATCTATAATATTCTAATTAGAATGGTTAGGTTATGGTGGCTTACCGCCACGCCCGCATGATAACTGGTCCCACATGCAATGAGGATCAGCCTTCGACACCTCTGGATCTCCTTGATGTGGTCCTTCAGCCCTCCCAGTGTCACTGAGGAGGGAAACACAGCAGTCCATCCATCATCATCATCATCCACCTCTTGGCTGGAGAAGCCAGGACTAATGAATGCTGAGACACCTCCATCGGCTGGGTTCACATCAACTCCATGAGCCAAGAAGGTACAAAAAAAGGAAGACCTGAAGTCTTGATCTGTTTATCTTTCACTGAAAATCTAAACAGACAACTATAACGATAATAAGAAATGCTCTGTGATCAGGTCAAGCTCAGTCATTCATGTCAACCTTCTCTCTCTCTCTCTCTCTCTCTCTCTCTCTCTCTCTCTCTCTCGTGTTATAAACATCTCTCTCGTGTTATAAACATCTCTCTCTCACCCTTACCTGTGTTATCATCAAAGTTGACCCTGCCTCTCATGGTGTTGACAACAGACTCTGGCTGCTCAAAGATCTCCTTCTGCATGAATGCACTGTAGTTGCCTGTGGGGGGGCAGGAGAAGAAGAATACGTATAAACCAAAGGGAATATAGTAAAAAAAGTCATACATATAAATGGATAATTAAAATACCTCATGCCAACATTGTCAACATATAATTAAACCACATTCAATGTGCTCAGACAGATGTGGTCATTTATCAGTGGGTTGTGGCCCATTAAGAATTTGTTGTTTTTTTGCTGCCGAAACTGACACCAAACTCTTTAATTTTTTTTAAATTATAGAAACATTAGTGAAATATTAAGGTGTTTTTTTCTGACTTTAATTTGGGTAATGCAAATGAGGTTATTCAGGAGGATTGGCTCCAGGATTTGAGGTTGAGAGAGAGAGAGAAACTGTGACTAAACCACAAAGAAATGTCTTGCATCCAGTCAACATCAGCTCTATGC
>OMNO01067722.1:0-10768 GCA_900303215.1 Trachyrincus scabrus | reverse complement strand
TCATGTGTGTTTCCAGGGCAAGCCGGTGGGGACGCCTGACCCGGGCGCTTTCTTCCGCGTGATGTCTGAGCACGGGGTCTCCTCCATGTTCACCGCCCCCACCGCCCTGCGGGCCATCCGCCAGCAGGACCCCCACGCCGACGTCGGGAGACGCTACCCTCTCACCAGGTAGCTCTCACCTCTCTCACCCCCCCCCAAATATTCCCTTGTTCTTGGAAAGCGTAAGAATGAACATAAGAATGCGTCTTTAACTTGGCATATTCTAGAATCCTTGTTGTCTCTTTATGGCCCGGGTCAAACTGGCGGTCCGGCCCCACGGGGCGGTTCGGTCCGGCCCTGGGGGGGGGCGATATGATGAAATATGACAACAAAAACATGGCAATACATTTCAGTGAAAAATCATCAGAGTAGGCCTACAAGACCGCTATTTACCATGTTGTCATGTAGCATGTAGCCTTCATCCAAAGTGTCTTGACGGTGAACTCGGAGACGTGTCGGACGTCTTCGCTCACGGATGACCCCCCCCGACCTCTGCGAATGATTTAATAAACGTGGTCATGAGCCCTCAACGTGATTGCTGCTCCTTTTGCTCATATTGTCTGGGTTTTTTTCATTACACATTTAAGCCTCCTCTGGCTAGGAAGAAGCCGTACTTTGCTTTGTCTTACCCCCTGTTGATGCCTCGAAAATACTAATATTATTGCCTTGAATACAAACCAAGCTTTTTGTTGCTTATCTCCAGTCTCTCCCTTGCCAGTGTTTTTATTTATTTTCCTGTATTTCCATGCGGCGTGTCTGCCCGGCCTCGCTCCTAATCGGTTCTGTCTGCCCTCCAGCGAGGGAGAGAGAGCGGGGGGGAAACGTATTACCGCTTTTTTCGCCGAGAGGGAGGAGAAATATTTCACCGTGCCACAAAACGCTTACACGCCGCTAGCAGGAGCGTTCTACCTTTCAGCGCCGTGCGGTTACACGTCAGGTCTCGCTTCCACTGGGTTCCAGAGAGCGCCGCGGCTACGATGTCAAACAGCCATTTTTTCCGGGTATTTTATAGTTGGGGGGCCTTGAGAGCAAAAGAAATTGGCAAGAAATTGCTCACTGTGGAAATACTTCCTATTCAATATATGAGCGTGGCATCGGTTCGCCTTCGCCTCCTGCGTGCGGACGGATATGCTCGCACGTCAACTGATGCTCCGATGACTGGAGCACAAACTGTCAGAACGGTTTGCTTCCTTAATATAATCCCAGGTGGTACGCTCCATCTTAAGAGGACCGAAAAGAATAAAACAATCACTGGTTGTATTTGGTGGGTTATCAGTTCACTATAAATGTTAATAGTTTGTCACCCTACACATGTCTATTTATTTACCGTTTACTTTTATCCAAAGTGACTTGAGTGAATTCAGATGCGTGTCCTTAAGGAGCAGGCTGCGGTTAGGTTAGATGCCTACTGGTGGGCGTGTGCAGACATTGGGAATGGAACCTGACACCTTTTAGGGTTGGAAGTCGAGCACCCTAGTGTCACTACACATCCCTACATGCCCACCCTGTGTGAGAAGTCTGATCTAGGCTGCACTGCCTCACACAACGTCTCTGACAGAGGAGCCCAGATCTTTTGATGGCAGGTTTAGAACAGACGAACCCCCAGTAGACAGATCTGGGCTTCGACTACAAGGCTCCTCCTGGCTAAGGAAGCGTCCGATGGCGATTATAAGTCGATTATTGCCTGCAGTGTTTCCCGCTATTTGGATGAAACAAGTTGTCCTCCGGCTGAACCCGCCTTCGCTGCGTCTGTGGAGAATCAGGTTTTCTCTGCGTGTTTGAAAAAAAATTGCAATACAAATAGCAACACATGCGTCCCATAGCTCTGCTACACGCAGGTCGGCTGCAGACATCTGGTGTAGTGTCTTGGACTGGACTGAGTGTGTTCTCAGTGGACACGAGTCGGCACACGCTGGAACCAACCACACGTCAGATTAAGGAAGCGTTGTTTGGTCAAAGGAAATGATGATTGATGGACGTCAGGATCCAAGTCATTGTTGCATCCTGGGGCTGAAATGATTGCATTCCGAATTTGAAGAAGTAGTTGGTCAACAGAAAATATCTTTAAGAAAAATCAATACTTATACTTTTTGGCAAGCACATTTACGACATCGCCTTGTGCTCTGTTAGCTTTGGGTAGACTTTAGCCATTATTTAGGACACTTTATATGGTTCATTAAAAAACTATTTGGATTAATTGACAATAAAGAGACTAAGTAGTCGCTGACCTACGGTTGTCTCTGTGATGTTTGACTCTTGTGCGGTTAGGGTTAGGCCCCTAGAGTTGACCTTTGGCATATTGGCAATCTCTGCATTTACTGCGTGTGGGACTCAAGGCCAAGATGGAAACGTTCCCAGTCTTTATTGCACCACTCAAAGGTCAAGTCGTAGAGATTGGGTGCTCTTTGGTCTTGGTATAGCTCCTTGACAATCTAGACAAGAAAAGGAATAGCCTCGGAGCATCCTATGTAAAAAAAAAAAGAACTCTATGCACTAATTGAGTGCTTTATGGACAGTGGCAGATCTCATGGTAATGATCTGTTTTATAAGGGCTTCCAGTAAGACACAGTAGCAGTTGGCAACCACAGCACTCAACTCAAACTGCAGGGACAGCGCCCTCTCTGGGGAAACAACTCATTGCAGTTATATACGTATATATATATATATATATATATATATTTAAAATTATTATTTATTTTTTTAAGTGGTGTCATACAACTTGTAATCCAATCCTAAAGGCAAACTGGCAATTACTGGTCAGTGTTAGACCACATTGGGTGCTCTCCCAGTGGTTTAATTTTATGGCTGAATTGGGTATAGCTGTTTATCCTGACGACTGCTACGTTCCTGATTTTTCCTCTTCAAAATAAAAGCCACTACAGATTTAAAGTAGCTCTTCGGGAACAAGCGCTCATCGTTGTGGAGTACTTTTTGAATCACTGCCACTATCCTCGGTACTAAAAGTCCTAAGGAAGAAAACATGACTAGAATAGCAACTCTGTTGAACCGATAGTAGTTTTTACAACGGTGAGAGGAGAGATTTCTCCTGCTCTATATGATGAACAATAAACAATAATCAACATAATCAACAAGCAACGCCACTAGCGATTGCGGGTGTCGGTGCTTACGAAATATAAATCCTTTTCCAATTCATTCTAGCAAAACAAAACGAGAGCCTATCAATTATTCTCCCTTTGATGGGAGTTGTGGAAAGTCTCTCTATCGGAGGTGGCTCGATAAGCGCTGCATCTTAACAAAGTCCCAGCAGTTTTTATTTTTTAAATGGGACGCACACTGTGATTTATATTTTAATGAACAGCGCTGACGTTGCGTTACGTCGGGAGATTTAGTGACATTGTTCCCTCTTGTGTTTGTTTGGGACATAACGAGACCGGCTGACGGTCTAAAGCACATCATTATTTTGGGGGAACAGACATTTTGTCAGAATGTTCTCCACATGCCATTCCCTTTTTAATAATAATTATTCTCCTCACGTTGCTTGTGCTAAACAATAACAGTTTCTTCTCTAAATTGGGGTGCTAGACTGGAATACAATTGTGTTTGTTTGATTGTTTGTTTTTGGCCAGTACTTCTTCACTATCTTCCCTAGACAACTACAATACAATACAATATTCCTGTCCATTTGTAGTTGAACTATTTAGTCATGTAGCAGACGCTTTTGCCCAAAGTGACTTGCGGTGAATGATTTTTTCCAGACACGTCATTAAGGAGCAGGTTAGGTGTTAGGTTGGGCCGTGTGGCTCAGCGATGCCTCTGGGTAGACGGCGGACATTTTGGTTTGATATGACATTGTAGGCAGGTTCATGTCGTGGAAAGGGTGTTTCACTCCTAACCTTAATCTAAATGTAATCCAATCAAATCAAACTTTATTCATGATTCATCTTCAGTGGGTTGAAAATAAATAAACCGAGGCAGAAATACATTTCAGCAAACGACTGAAACGTGAAAAGTGCTTACCAAGGGAAACGAGAACAGTGCACATCAGAATCACGGCGATGCGCTTGGGAGGTAGAATTAAACGAGGACAATTAAAACACACATATTGTCAAACAGACATGTATGTGTGAGCGTGACCGGCGTCTCTTTTCGTCCGTCCTCCAGTCTGCGGTCTCTGTTCGTGGCGGGGGAGCGCTGCGATGTGGAGACCCTGGAGTGGGCCAAGAGGAGCTTCGGGGTACCCATCCTGGACCACTGGTGGCAGACCGGTAGGACCCCCCACATCCACATCCACCACCATCACCACCACCACCACCCACACCAACCATCCAGTTCATCACAATCAGAACACTTGTATTGCCCATACCAGTTGATGGGGCTCGACCCTGGCTACAGGGTGGAGCAACACGGGACAGACTTTACCTTCACATCTCCTTTCAGCTTCAAGTGTGTGTGAGAAGACTTTTAATGGAGTCTCTGCTTTTCTCTGTCATTTATTTATTGTCATTATTTATTCAGCCTGGGGAAAAGATTCATAAGTCTTTTAAAGTGATTATCCTCCCAAAACCTGTTTTCGCTGTAAAACGTTTTATTATACCTCACCCATTTAATTAATTCCGTGCATCGGCAACACTTCTGTGCACTTTTAATTAAATTAAAGTCTCCCTCTATTTAAAGTCGTATTGACCTTCAGAATGGATTCTCGTCTGGCTGTTGAGGCAAGCCATGATTCACCAAATTAGTTTTCCAAACCTTGGTTTAGGTAAGGTATTAATTAAGTGTTAGCTAGAGCCTTTTTCAGATTCTCTCAACTATTTTGTGCCACAGAATTGGGGAACTGTTGGAGAAACCAAACTTCAAAAAAAAAAACTGGCAATTTGACAGGCAAGCTGACTTTATTTTAACCTTCATAATTAAAATATGGAACGTTAATCACGAGTAGCTCTTTCGCTTTCCTCCAGAAGGAGCTCATGTTTTTACCTCGAGGAAACACAAACTTTGTGATCGTCTGTCTGGTTTGGATGTCAGCCTCACAGTTGTGTCTTTGGGCCTGCTGGTCTCTCACCACCTTCTGTTCAGCGGTTGTGGTGTAGACAAGCTAGGCGGAGGAGTTCTCCAAGTGGAACATCTCGTTTCTTCAAAACACCTCCGTGTTTTCTACAAAACACCTCCATCCATAGCCAATAGACTGACGGCGATGATGGGCTAATATTAGCTTCTTCGATGGGAAGCTTCTCCCTCTCTCTCTCTCCGTCTCTCTCTCTCACCCATCTATATCGCTCTCTCCATATCTCCCTCCCTCTCTTTCTGACTCAATCTCAATCGTCGCCTGAGCGCTGAATGAACCTGTGTCGTGTTGTCATGATATCCTGGAACGCACCGATGGAAGGTCGATGCTGAGACAAGTGGACACCTCTGTATGCGTATGGAACATGGAAATCAATACAAACGCCATCGACCTTGAAGGTGTACAGAGGGGTAGAAACTGCACTGGGGGAATATTGGCTAGCAATTACTCCCTTGAGTGTTTGTGCAAAGCTTTGTACAGCTTTGCTAATAGCGCGTTTGATCTCTGTAGTCTGAGGCAAATAATTATTTTCATAGTTGATTAGTCTATTGATTTATCTTTTCTTCGTTTTTTAATCAGAGCCTTGAATTTTGCTTGCTTTGCATTCTCACTGTTTTCATAGCATTTACATTTAGTCCTTTAGCAGACGCTTTTGTCCAAAGTTAGAACACTCAACAGTCAAAGCTGCACAATCTAGTTTAAAATGACTGGACAGACTGCAGACTGCGACCTAGTTTAAAACCCCTGGACAGACTGCAGACTACGACCTAGTTTAAAACCACTGGACTGCAGAGTAGCCATAAATCTGAAATGCGAGGTTTCTATTATTCTTTTTTTAAACAATGAAACGGCAATGATTTGGTGTTTGTTATTTAAATTTAAAATTTTCAGCAGACCAATCAATTGATCAATTCAGCACAACAAGAGTCTTTGATACAACTATTTTAGCTCTGGGGTGCAGGTTAAATATACGCATAAGAAGTACATATACCCATAATAAGTACATATACCATAATAATGCCTTCAGTCAGATAGCCCAACAGGTGAAGCAAATGTAAACAGGAACTCAGCTATCCGTTGGCGTTCCACAGGGTGAAATTGAATTGACCTCACTTTCCACTCCGTCTACTCTATTACCATTCATACACATAAACCTGCCTTTGATCCCTTTGTCAGGGGGTTGTTGACAATAGATTAGAAACACACTCATGCACGCGTGTTGACATATAACCGTCTTGTGAGGACCCTTTTCCGTGTCTGGTGGTGTAATGTGATACCGGTTTATGGTCAGCTAATCACGCGTTTGAATAATGATACAGTGTGTGTGTCGGTTGAAAAGGCCCGTATGGTAATTGGTCATTTGCACTTGAAGCAGTTGTATGTTTTTGTCGTAAGTCCTCATGTAGTTCACAGCTGCTGGGTAATTACCGTAGCGTTAGCTGTTGATCCGTATTGGCCTCTGGATTACCAATCGCTCGCTAATACAGGGTCTATATTTCTCTCTCTCTCTCTCTCTCTCTCTCTCTATAGCACCATTTACTATTTAGTCATTATGCAAAACACACACGCACACGCACACACAGTGCATGTTTGCATATATGCATGATCTACATGATGTACTTGTCTGTACCAGGACTTAAAAATGTACACAGTCTCTGTTTACCTGCTCCTGAGTGTTGTGCTAGCAGCTGTTCCACAGCCTTCAGTCAATACTCTTCAACCCTGCAGCGTAAAACATATCTGGCCGGGGTCGAGCCTCACGCCATACGTTGCTTGTAATAAATAAATAATAGGTTTATTGTTCGACACCGTGCAAGTTTTAACAACGCAACGGTAGCAAACTCCTTCGCTAAGCTCTTTCCTACGTCCTAGCCCGGAGACAAGAAGCAGTTTTCTCAGGGCTTTGCTGTACGATGCAGCATAACCGTGGTTTGGCAAGACTTTACTGGGTGTCTAAAACGTGTCTTAGATCAAAAAAGCAACCAAATGTTTCTAAAGCTATGAACAAAAGTTTGGGTATTTTTTTTTTTTATAAATGATTTGACAATCTGCGATATTCTGGTTCCTTATAACACAGTTTAGCTGTGTCACCCTCATATAAACCTGAGGCAGAGAGAACGTGTGGTAGAATCAAACCCAGGGTTTTGGTATATTTGATATTTATTCATGAAACACTTTGATCCCAATCTACCTCCAACGAAGGCTGAGAACAATGAACAAATCAATAGCGAAGTGTTACACAACAGATTTTCACACAGAACCTACCAGATATACACTTACAGGGTAGCGTGTTATTTTTCAACAACAGGCCAAATTGAGTGTTTTAAACCTGAAAACATTCAATCACGCCCAACAAGCAGTGCCGGCAGACTTCGGACTCATTTGGTCAATCTAGCCCCTGATTCGTTCTAGCCCCAAGACTCGCTGGCCGCTAGCTGTGTTGTCGAGATATCGACGGGAGATGCTAGGTGGAAGTGACGGCATGCGTTAGCTCCTACGCGCAGCTAAAGCTAATCATCTTGTGCTGTCGTTCATTCGTTCAACACCACCCCGCCCCCCTCCCAACACCATAAATGCTTTTTATTTCCTCCAACTGCCAAAATGATTCAGAATTCATTTGTGGTTTATTGGTTATTTTCCTACCAATGTGGTTTTTTTTTTTTACCCTGGTACCAGAACCACCATGCAAACTGGCTGTGCTTGTGCACAAATACAGACAGACACGCAGACAGAGAGACAGACAGACAGACAGACAGACACACAGACAGACCCCTTGGTTTACAAGAACAAGAGAGTGAAGGGTCTTGGAAGCCTGATAATAATCGGAGAGTTATTTTAAGACCCCGGCACCGTCCGCTCAGGGGAAGAAGAGGAGTGGGTGACGACGATGAAGGTTGCTGATGTCACACACGTTGCCCGGCAACCGGTGTGCCGTTTTTTTTTAATGTATTTTTTATTTTTTGGTAGACGGGGTGTGTTGCTTGTTTGGCACACTCTCATTTATGCTTTCTCTTCTCTCTCTCTTTCTTTTCTCTCTCTCTTCTCTCTCTCTCTCTCTCTCTCTCTCTCTCTCTCTCTCTCTCTCACACACACACACAAACTGTGCAGCTAACTACTAAACCCTGGATCCTCCCTGTCTCTATCTGTCTCATCTCTCTTTATCTCTCTCTCTCTCTCTATCTGTCTCATCTCTCTTTATCTCTCTCTCTATCTGTCTCTATCTCTATCTGTCTCATCTCTCTCTCTCTCAAACTAATGCTGCAGGAAATCACGTAATCTCTCTCTCTTCCTCACACAAACTCCCCTGCCAACAGATCCATAGATTGCTTAAAGTTTATTTGGCAACCAAGTTGTGTGTGTATGCGTATGTATATACACACACACACACACACACACACACACACACACACACACATTGATGATATTCAATCCATAGACTAATTGTGGAATACAACGTGCTACCTCTCAGATAAGCCACACCCTCAAAGATGACACCGTGGCGATCAGATCATCTGACTTCCCTCACATGACATCATATTTCAAAGTAAAACAGGATATCAGTGTAGGAATGTCATGTGATCCTTTGGGATTCGATTGGCTTGTACAAAAGTGACGCACACCAGCCAGCTGTGTTGTCCAAGGGGGGGAGGGAAGGATTTATTTTGATATATTAATATTAAGCCGTCCAGTGCAAGTTAACGTCATTCATATTTTTCTCAGCTTTCAGGTTTTTTAGCGGTGACCTTCGTCTGAACTCTGACTCTTCATTTGAATTCTCTCTCATTCATCTGTTCCTGGAACTAGACGGGCCTTCTGGTTATTTGAGTTAACCCTCATAGCTTAATCTATTTCTGTATCTCACATTAGATTAAAACAAATATATAACTTGTATTAACAATTTGTATTTCACAAAAGGCATTAGTTATGCATCCATTTTCTGTATCTCGGGTTGTCCCTTTTTTAAATTTGTGATATTGAGTCCCCCGTGTCATTTCCCCGTCTGACCTTGGGCTCCCTCGCTGTCTGTCTCTGTGTGTGGTGCATCTCCCCTGCCTTAAGTTGCCCCGGCAACCAGGTATTACCAGGGACAAGCGGCAGCAGCAGTGATGCTGTGCATGCGGATGTCACGGCGACACGCCGGGACTAGGTATCCAGACGTCTGAGCTCTCTGTGGGACCGGGGCGATAATGGAGAGGATGGATGATGATGATGTTGTGGAGACATGACATGTTATTGGATCCTTGCGACCCTCCCCTCGGCTTCCAGTAGTACCGTGATCACAGCTGAGTGACACATGGCTCCACGCCCGACTAATATCTCTTTCACTTTCGCTTTTCTCGTTCTATCTTTTATTTTTCTTTCGTTTTTTTCCCTCTTTCTTTCTCTTTTTTGTATTTTTGTTTGTTTGTTTTTAGGAGTGGGCGATATGGCCAGAGTCTTCTATATATCTCTATCACGGTATAGGTCGCTTCATATCTCGATGACGATATATATATCACGCTATAATCATTTTCCTGGAAATTCAATAAAGAAATGGTTTATATATAATAATCACATGCGACATAACGCTAGAAACGATATCGCAAAGTGTCTATCGCTTGGTATTTTTCTATCGTCCCACGGTATATATGTCGTCGTGTCACCCAGCCCTAGTTTTTTAGTTTAGTTTTTCTTCCAGCGACGTTGCCCTCTTCCTCTGTCCTCCCAGGGCTCGTCCTGCCTCTCCGTCACCCCATCTCGCTGAGTGAATCAGTTGTTTAGTACACAGCATAACCAAGAGACAACATCAACAGAAGGGGAGAGTGTCAGGGAGAGAGACTCAAAGAAGGGGGGGTAGAGAGACTCTAAGAAGGGGAGAGAGAGAGATAAAAGGACAGTCGAGGCTGAGTGAGCGAGGGTTTTAATTGGCTCTGGTTTGCGGGAGGGAGGATTATTTTTCTTCACTGTTTTTGTGTTCAGAACGTCTCAGGTTGTCATGTCCGCCGTCCGCCTCTCTGTCCTGCTCAAACCAGCATGACAGCACGCCTGATTCTCTTGTTATTTTCTTCTGTAGCATTTATCATATCACCACATCATATTACCACACCATATTAAGGGTAAGGATAATCTTAATCTCTAGTTCTGAAGTGTAACACCACACACACACACACACACACACACACACACACACACACACACACACACACACACACACACACACACACACACACACACACACACACAGAGAGACATTGAGGTTGAATCTGTATCCAATGAGGACCCAGCGGCAGGTGTGCTGCGTACTCTTTAATCCCCACACAGTAATTCCTCTGTGGCCACAGGCCTCTACCGCTTCTCTGCAAGAGACTTGTGTAACACACGCATATACTAATATTTATACTCCAAGGGGGAACCACACAATAACCCTGCGTGAAGGATTCATACAAATACACACGCATATCATATCCGTATATCGAAATATACAGACATATCATACCGTCCATGAGATCCTATCCTGTTATAATGAATACAGCGGGGAATCCGGTCATCCCTAATGGGTTATGTTAGCTTTTTCTTCTCCCGTAGAGCCAATTAAAACAATGCAAGAACCTCAATGAGTCAGGGCCCCAACGTCAAGCCTATCTGACGCAAATCAAGATCACGTCTGTTTGAAATGACACAACTGGGAAGTGGAGTCGTAAAGCGAGTAAGGCGCGCACGCAC